>JAFVLL020034337.1:0-5000 GCA_021397915.2 Tor tambroides
AGATTTTATTTGATACGTTTTGCTTTCATCATGTTTGTTTTGGTTAAAATTTTAAGAATTTTGTTGCGTGGTTGTCATTTTTATATGTCTGTATAGTTTTATCAATTCTTATTTCAGTTTTAGTTATGTTAGTACATCACATCACATTAAACTAAATGAAAATGAGAAATGTTGCTGAAATAAAAAGTTGGTTATATATAATATTTTATTTTAGTTAACATTTATTTTATTTCAAATAACCATGTTTATAGTTTTAGCTGCCCCGATGTGAACGTGTTTTCTTGGACTGAATTTATGGAATGTAATATTTTAAATGCTTAAAAATATATTTATATTCTTAAAATACATTTTCAAAAATATACTAAATATTCAAACATATTTAAAAATATATTTGAAAATACATATTTTAGAAGAATCAAACGTACAGCACAGTTTGAACATGTTTCAGTACCGCAGTGTGAGCAGTCTAGGTAGGCAGCGCACTAGTTAGTGTGGCGCCTGTGAAGTGTGTGTGAGGTGTGTGTGAGGTGTGGAGATGCAGATCTGTTACCAGAACCCGGTTTCCAGCCGCGACTATGAGCTGAGAGCCGTCAGGTCTGAAGGCGAGGTCATAGATGCTGTAGGACAGACAGTGCGGGTTATCAGGAATGAAACACGACCATGACACACGCTCCACACAGCAGCGATTCCTCTGAAATATCGACTCATAACAGTGAAAATGTTGTGTTATGAATATAAAAGCGAAGGAAACAGGCAGAAATCACTTGAATCTCTCAAGATGGGTCATCGATGCTCATATTGTTTACATAGCAACGGTTGCTAACCACATTCATACCGCTCTGCAGTTAATGTTTCTAAAACCATGAAGCGCCTTACCACTGCTCAACTTTATCCCTGTCGTGAACTTTATCTATCCATGTGGGAACAGCCCTCATTATGGAAAAACCACAGTCTCTACTGAAATGCGCACGAATTCAACAGCTCTGCACTGAGAGCGATGCAAACCCGAGCAGAAAAAACAACATGGAGACCAGCAGATGGACTGTCAAAATAAAAGTCCTTTCACGTTAGACCAAGATTAAAGTCCCCGAGAGTGGCTTGATATTGTTTGGTTTTGTTTCGTGAGTGCCTTGATTTATTTATTTATTTTTTTTACTACTACTACTACTACTATTATTATTATTTGTATTGTTTTGTTTTAACAAGAGTGTCTTTTTCTCGTGCCTGGCTTGGTTTTTGTTTTGTTTAATGTAGAACGCTTACTGTCACTGCATTTGAAATGTGTGGAGTTTATTTTGGTGTATCTGCTCTGCTCATCAGTGCTGTTTGTTGTGGCTGTCTAAGAGTTCGAGATGGTTGATTTTCTTCCATAGCGCTTTAAAGCTGGATATTCTGTGTCTAAATGTGTGTTTTGTGGTCTGTGCTGACTCGCACATCTGATCCACTCTCTGCTGACCTGTCTCTGGATGCAGATTTGTGAGTTCCCAAGCGTCGTTTATTCATTAAAATAGGACTTATTTAACAATCTCAGCTATGTGGAGAGTCACATATCCTTTGAAGATTCAGTCAGTGAGTGTGTCTATGAAGAGTTTAGCCAAGTGTTGAACAACAACATACACTGTGAGCATGAGCTCTTCATGGACAAAACCCAGATGATCTCTATACAGACTGACTAGACTGACACAGATTTCAGTGATTTTTTTTTTTTTCGTTTCAGAAATCTAGTCACCTCATCACATTTGTCATCATAAAGCCGCCTTTCATATAGTGCTGTCAGAGCTGATGGAGATAAAGAGCAGTGCTTTTGTTTGTGCTCTTTGTTGCCTATGGTTATAATGAAAATCCTTCTTCACTCATGAATGGATGTGAAATAAGGAGTGAAGGATAGTGAGGACTCTGCTGAGGATAAGGAGTTAATCTGTAACCATACAGGGCCAAAGTCCTCTCTGATCAGTCACACTGTTCTCCAGAGATTCGGCCCTTGATTCATCAAGAGATTCATCTGCTTCTTCTCTTTCTTCTACTTTTACCCCAATCATTGCATGCTGCAGTCATTTTATTATTATGTTACACAATGAAAGAAAACTCTGTAAATCCCCATCCATTCTCCTCTGAAGGGTTTCATCCACAGACAGAGAAACACCCATCGCAGTATTATAAATCTGTCATTCATACTCAGCCTAAACACTGCTATCTACGTCTGAAACCGCAGCTAGTGTGGAGTCTCTGTTAAGGCCATGTGTTTCTGAAATCTAAGCAGATGCAGGACTACATTAATGATAATCGCCTGTCTGTCTGTGCACCTGAAACAGTGCTGCTTCCAGCTTTCCTCCACGAGGCGACTGTAATAAAGTTGTGTTTACTGCAGAGACAGATTGATCAGATGAGGTTCAAGTTCAAAGTTCAGCATTTCTTCATCACAAACTCATTGTACAATGGAAGGGAAATGCTTTATTTAGAGCGCCCTCATGATTGTGTAATGCTGTAAAAAGCCCAGAACACTAAAGATAAACAGAAAATGTAAGCTATATATAGTTTGCTCCTGATATCAGCGCTGTAGGCCTGACTCAAGTCCTCATCTGCCACACACGGCTCAGGCACACTTTGTGTAAGAATGTGCAGAACTGATTTCTTCAGTGATAAGAGTAACAGCCTTCTCCAGCTCTTTATATTAGTCATATGTCTGACTGACACAATAAGGAACAGATAACACATTAACACACAATAACACCAGCAGCACACAGAGCAGAGAAGGCAACGAGGTACATCTGAACACACTGACCGTGTCACATTGTGTTTACTGAGACGCCTTCAGGATCTGATCGCTTTCTGAAGACAGAATATCTCGCTATGTATGCGAGGTGACGGCTGAGCTAAACGTGCCATCAGAAAGTCACAGTTAGTGGTCAGTTCAAATACAACTGTAGGGTTTTGCCTGATTTTATATTAAATTTTTGTTAGTTATTAAATATGCTAGGTTATCACTGCCGTTCTTTATGAGTCGCTGAATCATGCACTCAACAAATTCATTCAACAATGTTGTTTCATTCAGGAACAAAATGCCACCAACCCGATGTCATGATAAAATTATACATATTATATTATTAGTGTTGGTGATTTCATATGATTGGAGGTAAACTCATGAAGCTTCTATGTCTGGAGAAAAATATGAATAAGATATGAACAAGATATGAATGCTGCCACATATCATAAAAGAGATAACTGTTCATGATACACTGTCCAGAGATTCGCAGCGAGTGACAGGGAATTCTGCTTGGAATGTTTCCTATTTTTCACCATTGTGTTTTGAATAATATTAAAATGGTATAATCTGAGTTCATATATTATTGTGTGTGACTTTAATGGGAATAATGAAAGCAACAGTGACTAATTAAGTTCAGATCTTGAAAATAAAGTGAAGGAAACATGGATGTTCAAACTGTGAACTCTGTATGAACAAGTGTGCTCCATAACAAAGATGGCATTAGTCACTGTGTGTATTTAGTTTAAATGTTTAAATCATGTTTATTATATTTTAATCAGTTTGATTATGTACTTATCCACTCACCCAGAGAGAGAGAGAGCCTGATTGGCTGTTATAAGTGATTGACTGTGCATATTTCAGTAATGCCTTTCAGTTTTTAGCTTAAATAAAGTCAATGCTTCATACATATAATAAGATAAATATAATAATATAGTTCACCCTTTCTCATTGAACTGAATTTTGTTGCCTGTATGGTCCCTTACAAAAATGGTTTTACTACAAAAAAAAAAAAAGTTGTAGGCCTATAGTAACATGCTGTTACCACAAATTAACCATGGTCTTGCTACACGAAACATAACCATGGCATTTGCAGTAAAAGTGTGGTTATATAAATCAATCCGCCAAAAAACCATGGTTTCTACACTTTTACAATAAATCCATGGTTAATTTTTGTAAGGGGTGATTATTCACTGTGTTCACTGCTATCTTCAATGTGAGAACGCGAAGGCAGAATACATCAGGATATGTGTTTAACTTGAAATATGACTGTTTTTTCGCATTTTCAGAACACCTGAGGTGCGCCTCAGTTTGCATACTTGTGCACTATTCTACGGGGGTTTTTTTTAGTAGAAATAGTGTGTTCACAATAAACATTCCATAAAGAAAAAGTGCACTTTAAACCCGCGGATAGAGATCCTCCCATCGGAATCAGGCGGAGATTCGCTGTCATTATAGTGCTGCTCAACCTGACATTAATCGACACGTTCACTGATAAGTACTGAGTTCATGGATTTTCCCCAACTTTTATTTCCGCTATAATTGTAAGTCTTTGGACCGAGAGGCTGTGACAGGCGTGTCTAATGAGAAACAGGAGGAGCTTCGGAGTCTCTCGCGCACCTGAGGATCCCCGCGCAGCTGCTGAGGTGGCGATGGCGCAGCGGAGCGCGGTGTGGCGGGACTCCTGCGGGCGGCTGCCGCTGCAGCTGAGCGGCGGAGCGGAGCGCGGACACTTCATCTGGGTCCGGCCCGTGAGGCCCGGCGCTCAGAGGGACTTACTGCTGGAGCTGGAGGGCCTGTGTGTGTCTGGACTGCCCCTCTATGACGTGCTGGATGTCCTGGACCACTGCGAAGATCCTATCAGAATTACAACTGTCAAAGCAGGTGACTTACACACAGCCTTCTTTACATTCTCATGTTGTATTAGGAATTTTGAAATTAGATTCATTTAATCTTATTATCCCCGTTTGGCGTAACTGAATTATTATGTAATCTGCGTTGTCTTTAAGAACTAATCGAGACCGTGGGGACCTCTGGCGTCATCACGCCGCTCAGGGAGCCAGGGAAACCAAAGTCCCTTTATATTATTAATTATTATTATTCTATAGTCTTTGGTGAAACATAGCTAAGCGAGGGAGGAACATATACGGGACATATCGAACAGCTTCATCAGTTTTTATAGAGTTGTGTTTTGTATTTTTTCCAATAGCTGTAAAAAGCATAGACCTGCAGAGTTTAG
>JAFVLL020034337.1:10000-17092 GCA_021397915.2 Tor tambroides
CTCAATATACTCCTAATTACTGCTTATTAATACTTAGTAAAGTAGTTGTTAAGTTTAAGAATTGGGCAGATTAAGGGTTTAGAATAAGGGCTTGCAGAATAAGACATTAATATGTGCTTTTTAAGTAATAATAAACAGCAAATATCCCAGTAATATTCATGCTAATAACCAGCTGGTTAATAGTGAGAACTGGACACTAAAGTGTTACCAGTATTCTTATTAACCCACCAAAGTATTTAAAGTGAGAAGGGCACATAAAAAACATGCATTTTAAGGTTAGACTTCAACTTCTGATGTTAAATCCACTATTGTATTGTGCATAAATGTTCTACAGTCTATACACAGTATTAAGTTCAATTACAGAAGAAGTAACTGTAATTAAATTACAGAAAACATAAGAGTAATCCCTTACTTTACTTTTTGAAGGGAAAAGTAATTAAATTGCAGTAATTAGCTAGTAACTAGTTACACCCAACACTGGTCAGTAGGTCGTAAATAGAGCGAGGCTGCAGTTTACTGTCGTGTCGCACCGCATCACTGATCATCATAATGGATGCTATAGTATTTATTTATTTGTTTGTTTGTTTGTTTTTTACTTAAATATGTATTTCAATTTCACAAAGAAATGTGCAGCATTTTGTCTGAATAATAATAAAAGGACACCTTTTCATTTATAACTTGCCTTTGGTTTATGGCTGTGACGGGAAATGAAAAGCAAAACTTGATTTGCCAAAATAAATCTAGATTTTTATCACACTCTCCGGTCCACATCCGTCCTCTGCTGTGGGAGAATAGATTGGATCATTGTGGTTTGCTGATTACTGTGAGTGACAGGCTGCTGGAGGGTTATTCAGGATTACTGTCATATTATAGAGATGTTGTTGCATGAAAGGAAGTTAATGTTGTGTATTTTTTTTTTTTTTTTTTTGCATGGATAAATCATTTATCATAAACCCTGCAGAATTCCATAAAACAGTAAGAACTGTGTGTTTTGTATTGATTGTGTGTGTGTGTTTTCAGGTGGCAGGCTGAAGAAGGACTTGAGTTATTTCTTGAGTCAGCGCTTTCAGAAGGGCTCGGCAGATCAGCGTCTGCAGGAGAGCATCAGGAGCAACCTGCACCGCTACAGCGCTCCCTGTGAGTCCAGCACAAACACTAAACACACACCAGAACCTTTAGAAGCTGTAAGGTTAAACAGGCATTCAGACCCTCGGACGTGACAGAAAATACAGAAGCGCCAGTACTTAAGATCAGCTGGCATCATTTCTAAGATAGCTTCAGTTTTTCGCTCCAATAATTGTAGAAATGCCTCATACATGGAGTCCTATGAGGACTCTTCTCATGTCCTTCAGGATGGACACGTGCCTCTCGTAACCCTAACACCGTGTCCTACACGCGCCACGACGCCGCAACACGCGATAAAAGGTCGCGACATTTCTCATTTAGAAACGGTTTCTATTTCCGCGATGTCGCGGCTGGAACAACAACATACAAACTAATGGCAGTGATAATCTCAGGTACTGATTATGTGCTTTATTCAGAGTTAAACGTGTCTAATGTGAGTTTGAATATCATTCTGCGTGACCATTATAGCCATGCTGAAAGCAACAGATAAAGCACCTAGATCTTGAAAATAAATAAAAGCAAAAATGTATGTTAAAACTGTGAACTCACTGCAAACCAACAAGCATATTCCATAACAAAGATGTTATCAGTCACTCAGTATATACATTTAATGTTAAAAAGGTTTAATATTTATCAATTAGATTATAAACATATCCATTTCGTTGTAAGTGCAGAGCGCTTCCAGGCAGGGAGAGCCCGCCCACACAGGCTTCTGATTGGCTGTGATATTTGATGGATTCTGTCGTGTTGCGTGTAGCGTGGACACGGTGTTAACATCCCCTGCAATCACAGCATTAGACAGAGCAAACTTTCCTTCCAGGCTCAGCTTTGTCAGACTCCTGCCATCGTTAAACACAGAGAAACTAATGGAGCTGAAGCCCTAAAAGAGTAACTGCACATGTGTTTGTGTGGAGGCTCTCGACAGGCCAAATGATTCCCGTTTATCAGTCATATGAATTAAATCTATGGTCAAGTTCCTCTTTCCATAAAAACATCTGTCTAGGCTAGGGCTCCAGAACCAGTTCCAAATTTCCAAGAACTGGGTGTTCGATAAGACATGTACGTTTCGACTGTGCTTAGCGATTCCTGCGTGCGCATTTTAATGTGATTTTAAGTGATTTAAGCGCAGGAAGGGAAAGAACATGAGCACTGTTTGTGTTCAGAGCACACATCTGAAGCGTGAGCATAGAGAACAGCGGTTCTGATGCGGTTCTGTGTCCGTTCTCCAACCGTTCTGTGTGTTTCCACTGTGGAAAAGATGGCTCCGGCCCAGAACTGACTTCTCTTTCACATTTATCAACCAGTATGCACAAAATACATCAGTATATCATCATAAACACAGCCCTTTTTGTCTTAAGTGAACGTAAACAGATGAGAAAGAAAGCGCACGTGTAACAGTATTTTTAGATCCGCGTGCGTTCAGTGTTAAAGAGACAGCGTCTAATAAACATGTACAGCTGTCATTAATGTTAATCAAAGAACAGAAGAAAATCATTCACTGATCTTGACTGAATATCGTTTGTAACTTTAATGACAATTGATGTAATATAATATTTATCAAACTAAAACTATAGTGTTTTTAAACTTTTGATTTCAATTTCTGTACCTGAAATTTGTTCAGTTGTATTTATTTATGATATTGCTAATTGATTTGTTTGTTCCTATCTTATTACTTACTGTTTACTTGTCTTTAACAATTTAATGTTTAAAATGTATTAGTCTAGTTGTTTTTGTTGTGGTATTTTTTGTTAAAACCATAGGTTAAAATGTTCTGTAAGCTGCTTGCTGATGTTATTCAGCCGCAAAAATGCAAAATGCAGAATAAGTGTGTTTGACATCTAAATGTTTCACTTAAAAAAAATTTTTATCAGATTTTTTTTATCTTATTGGAGTCAAACTAGGAGTCGATAAGAATCAGAATCGGAATCGGATACCCAACCCTAGTCTAGACCAGGGATCTCCGACCTTTTTTACACCACAGACCAGATTCATTTTGAAAATATTCTCATGGACTGATATATATATATATATATATATATATATATATAATCAGAAAAATAATTCATTCACTTAAGATTTCATTTACGTGAAATCATCAGATTGCATCTCCATAGTAATTGTAAGTGTGATTGTCTTCAGTCTGGTCTGGTGTAGACATTAGTTTCAGGATGCTGGTGCAGACTTCATGTCCCGTTAGCTTGTATATCTCCACATATGAAATACAAGGGGTCTGGAGCGTGTGAACTGCTCCTACAGACAAAACTGTATTCTACAAACCAGTCAACATGCTTATTTTTAAAGGCTGCTTTCTTTCTTCCCTTTTTCTCGTCAGTAGCTGTCTCTCCGTTATCACCATCACTTCATCATTTCTTACCTCCTCAACTAATGATAATTTCGAGGGGTGTTTGTTTAACACTCATGTTAATCATTAGTACCTGAACCTGTTGCAAGTTTTGAAGTGATGTTTTCTGAAACGGGATGTATGTAAATTTAGATAGCTGCTGTTAAATAAATAATGTGAAACTGAGTTTCACAGACATCAGAGCCTCTTTGAGTTTGAGAGACAGAGCTAGCAGAAATCTGGAGAAGATTCATGTGTTTTGAGAAATTAACAGATGTAATATACAAATAACAAATTCTAAAGATAAATAGTCCTGTATAGTAATTGTGCATTTTGTTTATGACTGACATACAGCAGCTCAGTGAGGTCTAAAGCAGGCGACCGGCGTCCCATAGAGGGCCTCAGCAAACCTCCACGGGGACCTAATAAATCTTCAAATGATATTTTATCTATCTAATTACTATCCTAAACAGTATACAGTGCTTGGGAAAATAGGTTACAATGCAAATGATGTCTATTGCCTGTGTAAGCAGCTGGTTAGTTTTGTGATCTCTTTAGGATTTAGTTTTATTCTGTCGGGGATTTCCTGTCTGTAAACAGCAAATATAGAGTGGTACAGAAATGAATGGAGAGAAAGGAGCGTGTGAAAGCTGACTGTTGTTCCAGTAGAGCTGTGGTTCGGAGCAGATTAAAAAGCTTGTCCTGTTTGATTGCACGTTCTGCTGTGTGTCTGCTGCCATGTGACGCTAAATCCGGTAAACTGCTTCAATCCTCCGGGTTTGAGGATTATAATGATTCTCTGAAGGTCTGAATGTGATATATTGGAAAGAGACTCCGCTGTGTTCACATGAAGAGACACAGAGTCACAGCGCATCTAATGAACACACTCTCTCTCACGAGGACAGAAACTATCGCTCCACAGCACAGCCGGTTCATATTTATATTTTACCATTTTATAGGTATATTTTAGGTCTCTTAACCGTTCCCCAAACCTAAACATAAACACTTTTATAGAGAGTATAAAAAGAATATATATAATGTAATATTCAAAACGTTTCAGTATACTATTAAATATATATTTTTGAGTCTCTAATCACATTCCTACCTCTAAACCTAATCATAACCATTTATAAAAATAAAATATATGCAGTATAAAGAAAAGTGCAACAGACTGATGAGTGCGATCACCATCTTTATTTATTGCATTACCAAAGTGGTCTGAATGCTCACAGTCCTCTCTGCTGAACTACAACAGAGCGGAAGGGTCAAGCCGTGTCAAATCACACTGATTTCACAAACTTCCCCAGCACAAACTTTTGATTTTGTCAATATTTTTTCTGAAGATAGATAAACGTGTATGGTGAGGACAGACAAAATATTAAATGTCATGGATGAATATTTACTGAGTAACTCATTATTTTGGGGTCAATGTGATCATTTTATTACTATTTTATTATTTATAATTATCATTCACTTTTTAAGATTCAGAGCCAAATTACAGGCGGATAAAAATGACTTCAGAAAGATGGCAGCATCGTAATGTTATTTTTACACAGATATCAGTAGCTCTGTTAGGAAAATCTGTTGACTTTAGCAATCTTTGTTAAAAATCTGGTGACTGTTCAAAAATCAGAAAAAGGACTTTTCAAGTTTTTCCTCCAAAATTTGCATGCCTGTAACTCAAGAAGTATTAAAGATATCTTAATGCCCTTTTAGATATTGAGTCTTATCAAACTTTGCTTCTGGTATCTTCATTTGTAAGGCCCTGCATGGCTCATTTCCAGAGATATAGAAATCTCAGTATGGCTCCAGGAGTAAATTGTTAAATTGTACACATTTTCAGAGGTCAAAAAACAAATGTGGGTCACTTTGCATACAGGTGATACTTCTTTTAAAGTGGAAAAGGTAAATATATCTGTTGTGCTCATCACTACAATAAGTTATTGTGTTCATGTGCTGACTGTCATTCATGATCAGGGTTCCAATCCGGAGAATCAGCTCAGTGAAGAAAGTACACAGCTACTTTTTGGGGGATTTGTAGGTGTGGTCTTTTTGATGTCGTGGTTTTATTAATCTTGATTTTTCACAGCTTTTCCTGGGCGAGTCTCATCAGTCGTGCACAGAGACCAGCGGCCAAGCCAGGATATTCCTTAAATAATATGCTCACCAAACCCTGTCGTATACCACCAGAACACTTGAAATATATGGCATGTGATGCATGGGACCACTCTGTGATACTTTGGCATCTTTTTAAATGGTTTTAATCACCATATACTGCTATTATAAGGAGAAGCACGCGCAGGACATTTTTTTTTTTTTAATCTCTTTTCATGGTCTGGAAAAGAAAGAAGGGCATATAGCATTAGAACAACACTAGGGTGAGTAAATGATGACTCAGTTTTCATTTTTTGGCTGAACTATCCCTTTAATACGGAATGCCCCAGATCTGAAGCTGTTGATTACTGATGATCTTGTGCTGATCCACGCTGTGAAGACGCATGGTGATGATGAAGAATGATGCATTAGTCTGTTAGTGTAGGTAATGAAGTCAGACCTGTCTCATTTTCTCTTTATTAAAGGGGACATCGGATGCTAAATTCACTTTTTGATTTTCTGAGCAGTATGACATCATATTGAGCAGCAGCTCGTTATCATTTAAAGAGACATGCACCGAAATGGCTCGCAGTGAACAGAACTGTTTTTGACAAAGTAAAAAAGTTGTTGTTTTGCACAACCATTGAGGAGTTTTAAAGCATTTTGCAGACATTTCCTAACCCTAAAGAATCATGCCAAATTGTGGAAAATGGGCATCTGATGTGAGCCAATGATTTGCTTTATCAAATAAAGTAAAAGTCAACTATTGAAGCTGAATGTGAGATTGGGATGGAAAGAGTGGACAGTTGCATGACACTGAGTCTCTGAATCGGTTCGTTTGGTGTTTTGTGGTTTAATCTTTCAGATAAATAAAACATTGCTCTGATAGAGAGTCATCATATTTCAGTCATGCAGCAACAGCAAAATCAAATAAAGACACTGGCACTTCATTTAATTTGTATTAATCTTTGAGATTTTCTCATTTCTGACAGCTGATTGACTGTCAGACAGGAGCTCCAGTCTCCTGTGGGGTCTCTGTGATTACAAGACATATGTCAACTATTCACTTCTGGATTATAATTTGTAGTGCGGTTAGCAATTAGACATGTTAATGAGCAGTATCATCTGACTTCACTGGACCCACAAAGACTGAATAAAACAGGACAGATTTGACATGAACTGTTCAAATATTTCCCTTCCATTTATTTGCTGTTTTTACCTTGTTGAAATAAAAACATTATTTTGAACTATGACATAGTTATGAAGTAGAAATAAAACATTTCTTTATCTTCAATTTAGTAGCAACCTTATTAGACAGCTTTTCACATTTCTATAAAAATAAGAACCATTAGTCTCACCCAAAATCACCATGTTTGTACTTCTTTTATTTATAGTTTCACAAACCACTGAATGTGTGTGCGTGTGTGTGTGCGTGTGTGTGTGTGTGTGTGTGTCAAGTCAAGTCAAGTCACCTTTATTTATATAGCGCTTTTAACAATACAGATTGTGTCAAAGCACTTAACAGTATCAAA
>JAFVLL020034339.1:0-13523 GCA_021397915.2 Tor tambroides
TACAGAACATTGATTGCAGACTACAAAAGGGGTAAAATCCCTTAAAATAAAGTAGTTAAACATAGTGTTATAGTGTTATAAATGTGTTTCTAATACAACAGAGAAATTTGACATCAGTCTCTATATTTTCCGGAGCTGAAGCGTGGGCGGTGCGCATGCGCAGTGGTTCTGTGCGCACTGGCGCCCCTGGCGGCGGATCTGGGTCAGGCTGCAGCATCTCACACCAGCAGCAGATGTCAGTGTGACACAGAGAGAGTTTATGAGCAGATGATGAGATGAAATCAGAGCAGGGCATGTTGAAGCATGTCACACAGCAACATCAAACCGAGCACACATCACTGTTAATGCTCTTTTAATGCCATAATTGTCTGATAGGCAGAGACACGTTACTGTAGTTCCAGTAAATCACTTCAAGCTCACGAACACAAGCAGATTCCCACAATCACATGAGATGAGACTCAATGCCTCCTGTTCATAGCGGTCAGGAGTCTCATATGTGTTTGATAACAGCATATCTTCATCTTTGTGAGGCCAGATGATGCTCATATATCCCACGGTTCAGTGTTATACTTCTACACTCTTAGAAATAAAGACATAGGAGGAGTTAAATAAGGGTTAAACTACAAAAACATGCTTTGTGCCCCTGTTGTATTTTTCTTTTTCTGTTTTTCTAGGTTCAGCTTTATTAAAAATGGCTTGATTTATAGTGACAAAATTATATTTTGCATAAACTAGAGATTTTTTGACGGCGGTGATTGAGTTTGGAGAATGTAATCGAAGCATATAAAAACTGAAAAATGAATGAAATTGTTACTTCTTTGTTTTTTAATTATAATATTTTTTAAAGTAATAGCCTACTTTAAGAAATAATTAAAAGAAAACAATTATTTCATGAAAATAAATTAAACAATAATTAATTAATTACTTTACAAAACTTGAAAATTTTTACTTTTCAGATATATTTTAGCTCTTTAGCGAATAAAATTGTGTATCTAAATAAATAAATACATAAGCATTTCAAAGTTTAATTTGGTAAATATCTTTACCTCTGTAGTACATAAAATTGTGTATCTAGATTTTTTGCTAAAATATTTAGGCATAAATTTAAGATTTATGTTTTTGAATTTGACAAGCATGTAAAATTTCCATGCAACTGGACTACAGCTTTAACATAAACTAATAAACTTAATGTGATGCATATTTGTCAGTCATGTATAAATAAATGAAACAGGTCAGATTTCTGTAATAATCTGAATGTTTACATAACCAGCTTTACATATTTATCATCAATAAATCCAATTTTGAGAGCAGAAATCTTGCCCGTTTAAGTTTTCTATGAGTAAGAAATATGCATCATATTAAGTTCATGTTAAAACTCTGTAATCCACATTTGATATGCAATTCAAATATATAAAGATGTTTTGAGTCATACACTAAACACACTCAAGAAACAAGTTCTTTAAATGTGGTTTAGTTGCTCTTTTTGCTTCTGTGTTTATGCAATTTACCTTAAGATTCATTATGAAGTTAACAAAGTATAAAAACTATCAGAAATACATGCAGATAATGACTGGTCTTCATGCACAGGGGAGAATCCTGCGGCTTCACTTGTTGATTTCGATCGCTGGTTTAAAGAAAGAGTTTGAGTCTGTGAGACGAGTGTGTGATTCACCAGCTCTTCGTCAGGTTTCAGTTAATTAGTCTCTTCTGAAGCCTCTATTGTCTGTCGTTTGCCGGAAGCGTTGAGACTCAAAGCATTTGAAGACAAAACCAGCGAATGAAGGCTTTTGTCCGGCGGCTCGTTCTGGACTCTCGGGAACCGCATTCCATTGGCCGGCGTTCCATAGCAACACATTCCACCTATGACAAAAGATCTTGTGTGTGTGTGTGTGTGTGTGTGTGTGTAATCACCGGGCAGATTTCAAGGAATCCAGCCAGACGTTCCCAGGATCCAGAGTTGAACTTCTGTGAGTCGAACAGCAGACGATCAGGAGTGAGTCATAATGAGACTTTGAACATTATATTATCAATCTTCAACGCTTCATTCTCACGTGTTTCTGTACTTTGACCTCTTCACCTGCCAACAAATCAGTCCAATCACACGCCCTGATCAATCCGTCCGATTCAGTTCATGTTCAAGGCCCTAAACACTGAATATCAACACTATAAACATTTACTTCAACCTTAATTGCTGCCTTAAATTAAGTAAACTGACTTAAAAAATAGAGATTTTGGTGAGTTTGTTTCTTCATCAGGTTTGGAGAAATGTGTCTCAGCAGTGGATGCTCTGCAGTGAATGGGTGCCGTCAGAATGAGAGTCCAAACAGCTGATAAAAACACAATAATCCACACCACTCCAGTCCATCAGTTAACATCTGGAGAAGACAAAAGCTGAAACAAATCCAGCATTAAGACATTTTTAACTAAAATACCATAGAGTTCATAATCCATAATAACTCTTCCTCCAGTGAAAAAGAGCATCTCCTGTTGTCTCTCACATCAAAACCCAGCCACATATTTGTTTAGAGCTGTTTTGGTATCTGTGCAGATTTCTCTCCTGATTCAGACCAGAACACTTTTTCACTGGAGGAAGAGTTATTATGGATTATGGACTCTATGATATTTGAGTTAAAAACGTCTTAATGCTGGATTAGTTTCAGCTTTTGTCTTCTCGATGGCGTTCTGAGACTAATTCTGGAGTGCTGTGGATTATTGTGATGTTTTTATCAGCTGTTTGGACTCTCATTCTGACGGCACCCATTCACTGCAGAGCATCCATTGCTGAGACACATTTCTACAAACCTGATGAAGAAACACACTCATCCTAATCTTGCATAAATTTTCATTTTTGGCTGAACTATTCCTTTAAGAAGTCTCATTCACTCTGACACAGTCAAATCAGTAATATGTGAAAATATTTGACACTTTATTGTATGCTGCAGATGTCTTTGACACACAGTATATTAATTCAGGATGGCATGTGTGTGTTTGTCCAGTGTCTCGTTTCAGCTAAAACATCTGAAGACTGAAGGATGTCTTTGAATGCAAATAAAACCTTTAGAGCAAAATAAAACTGAGGGTTAAATCATATAAACACACCGTGTCTGCCGCTGTTAAGACCTGCTTCACAATTTATATACAAAAACGCCATTTCAGCTCCATCTGAAGATCTTCTGTGAAATTCCAGACTCACAGTTTCATCTCCGTTAAGCTTGATTTGCATTCAACCTCAACATATAAATCCCAAAAGGCACTCCAAATAAATCAATCAACATAATTAATTTTAAACCAGTTCATCACATTTTGAGAGCGAGTGTCCAGCAGAACCGGCGGAAGCTAGAAATATTGCACTCTTCACAAACAGGAAGTTTAATCAGAGCCTCTGAGAGGAAGGAAGGAAGACGGACGTTCTGGGGTTTTACGAGGAAGAGTCTACCGTCCTTCTGAAGCGCTTTGATTCCTGCGGCATCAGCAGCGTCTGTTTCTCATCCAGATTTACCCAGCAGCCCCTAAAACCGTCAGAGACGCTCTTAAAGCTTCAGAGCAACTTCAGAAGAACCAGCGTTAATTCAGGAATACAGTCACTGCAGATCACACTTCACCTCAAAACCAAAACATCATTTACTTCATAAAGCAAACAAGGATTGTATTATATTGTGACATTATTTTAATGACATTTAAATACATTTTACCACAACTGTACATTTACAGTAAGAACACATCTCTATGTTGTACTTCTTCTTTTACTCTGATTTTAATAAATAAACTTTAATACGGCATCCAAATAACATGATTGTCATTATTGTATTAAGAGAATGATTTTTTTGCATCACAGAAATTGTCATGAAAATAGTCATAATGTAAAACGTCCTAAATCATGCAAAGAAAAATTGTAATAAAAATAATAATAAATATTATACTCTTTATATATATATATATATATATATATATATACAAACACACACACAATAAAATAAAAAAAGTCAATTTTATATATATATATATATATATATATATATACATACATATATTATTATTTTTATGTATATGTGTTATATACATATATATAAATGTATTTAATTTTCATGAAAATAGTCACAATATAATAAAATCTTAAACATAGTTTGCAAAAACAGATAACTCCATTTTTTTATTTTCAAAAATCATATTTTTTATGATGTTATGTTTTTCTTGTGTTAGTTAGCTGCATTAGTTAGTTATTTTTTACCTAATCAAAATAACCCAACTGCAGTTTGATTGAAATTAAATGGAATGCACAATGAAAAAACATGATTTTTGAAAATGGTTAAAAATTAAGTTATCTATTTTTGCATTATATAAATATATATTATATATATACACTTATTAATTAAAAAGGAAAATCTATACTGAATTTACATGAAATTACATTTTTACACACACACAGACACACACACACATACACAAACATATACATATATATATATATATATATATATATATATATATGAACAAACATATTCCCTTTTAAATTTGGGGTGAAAAGTGATCTGTACATTTCAGACATGCTGAGTTTCACTCTGAAAGCAGAGCTACATCAGTGAAGGTGGAGTGAAACACGAGTGCTCGGCCGCTCCGTCCGTCTGTGCTGGTGTTTGATTCCAGTGTTTCAATGCGTCTGATCTGACAGTCAGACAAACAGTGTTGATCTGGAGCTCAGTGCGTGAAGCGCAGGTTGTAGAGCAGCTCTGCGGTCTGACACAGTGATCTGGGGTTTGCGCTGGAGAAATACTGACAGCAGAGCCAGTCCTCCAGCTCGGCGTTCCTCTCGGGCTCCAGCGAGCGCTCGGCGAACTTCATCATCAGCAGCGCGCGCTTCACATCCAGCCAGTTCAGCAGCCCGTCATGCCTCGGCTCCAGCCTCCGCCCGCCTGCGCCTCCTCCTCCTTCTCCTCCACACACCCACGGCTGCTCCAGCCTCCGCCCATCTCCTCCTCCACCTCCTGCACCTCCTCCTTCTCCTCCTCCACAGACCCACGGCTGCTCCAGCAGCTCCCGCCGAGGCCCCCACAGCAGCGCCTGCAGAGCAGGGGTGTAAAATACTTCAGTAACTTGAGTTCTTGAGTTTTACTTGAATACTGTACTTAAGTACAAGACCATAACCATGTCTTGAACATTGGGGGGACCAACTTTATACATACATACATATATACACACATATATACTTATGAAGAGTTTATTTGCAAAAACAGATAACTCTGTAAAACACATAACAGATAATAAGTGAATATAAGGGTTTTTATGAATCTTTGCAAATCGCCTTTCCTAATAATGTGCTAGGTAGCAAGTTTCACGATGAATGCGGCTAAAGTTAAAAGTCTCTCAGAGAAAGAGAGGGGCGGGGTCAGCAGAGCTCATTAGCATTTAAAGGGACATGCACCGAAACGGCACGCTGTGAACAGAGTTGTTTTGGAGGGTAAAAAGGGTGTTGTTTTACACTACCATTGAGAAATTTTAACCATTGTATGTTATAGACTTTTTATTAAGACTCTAAAGAATCATACTAACTTGTGGAAAATGGGCATCCGATGACCCCTTTAACACCAGAAGACAAGCCCCTAAGACTAAAATTGAAAATAGCTGATGAAATGAACACTACCTGCAGGATGCGCCGAGCGTCCTGGATGTGGATGCGGCGTCCGGGGTCGGGCTCCAGCAGCAGGTGTGCCAGTCTCTGCAGGCCGGGTGAGTAGATGGAGGCGGCGGGGATCGGCGGCAGCTCGTCGCATCTGTAGTCGCATTTGCCCGGCGTGGCTTCAAACGGGTTTCTGCGGTGCAGGAGCTCGTAGATCAGGATGCCTGTCTGAAACTCGTCAAATCTGCGGTACTGAGCAGCCGAGACGATCTCCGGCGCGAGCCGGGCGTGATCCCGCTTTAGAAATGGGTCGTCTGCATTGAGCCGTTTCAGCTTCAAAATCACAGGAATAAATGACATTTTCAAACACATTCAAATAGAAAACAGTTATTTTAAATAGTAAAAATATTTCACAATATTACTGCTTTTGCTGTACTTTGGATAAAATAAATGCAGGCTCCGTGAGCAGAAACTCAAAAACTTTTGATATTTGGAATAATTAAGATTTTTACATGTTTTTGAAAAAAGTCTTTAAAATTCAACAAGACTGCATTTATTTGAAAAAAAGTACAGTAAATACTAGAGGTCGACCGATGTATCGGTTTTGCCAATTAATCGGCACCGATAGTTGATTGGCGGAACTATCAGTTATCGGCAAAAATCCATGCCGATAGTTTTTCCAGGTTGTGTCCGTTGCTGGAGCGGCTGAAGCTACGCTGTCATTATACAGTATGAGAGCGAGTATACCTGCGAGTAGAGACGCAGCATTGCGCTTTTGCCCAGTGTGTGACTGCATCTTATTTTATTTTGATTAGATAATCATCAAGTGTTCTAGAATAGAAGCAGTTAAACTGTCAGAGTACACATACAATATCCTTATGTATGTCATTTCAATGCTATAGCTTTGTGTAGATCATTAAAGATGGCCATCTTTAGATAAGAAATGGTAACGCTTTACAATAAAGAGCCCAACTAATATTGATACAAGCTGTAGAATAGAAGTAGAGTGTGTTAATTTAAACATTTACTGATATATTTTTAAATTTGAAGTTGGTTTTGTTAACATTAATGCACTATGAGCTAACTTTAATGATCAATATATTATTAATACTTTTATTAATTTAAAAAGTATGGTTCAGTACTTTTTAAAAAAAATAGTAGAGCACTATTTTAGTTTCTGTTCAATATAATTTGAAAAACTATCGGTTGATTAATCGGTATCGGCCGGTGTGGTCCAACATAGCTATCGGTATCGGTAAAATCCACTATCGGTCAACCTCTAGTAAAAACAATAATATTGTGAAATGTCATTAATAACAATTATTCATAATAACCTCGCTCGAGCCGCTTGGCCTTGTTTTTTTTTGTTTTTTTGCGACGAAGCGACTATTAAAATTTTGGCCGACCAAGTCTCTTCTGGTCAAATAAAGGTTAGTTGACTATTAAGGGGCAGCCCTAATAATTAATATTAATACTTTTTTTCATTTACAAAGTATGGTTCAGTAATTTTTTTAAATAGTAGAGCACTATTTTAGTTTCCATTCAGTATCATTTGAAAAACTATCGGTTGATTAATCGGTATCGGCCAGTGTGGTCCAACCTAGCTATCGGTATCGGTAAAATCCACTATCGGTCAACCTCGAGTAAAAACAATAATATTGTGAAGTGTTATTAATAAGAATGATTCATAATAACCTGGTCTGCGTCGCGGCGCTTGGCTTTGGCGAAGCTGCTGATGAGGAGGCGCGGGAGGCTGTGCTGCTGTGGATCTGGACGCTGCACCAGCAGCAGGTTCTCCATGCACAGATCTCGATGCGTGACGCCGTGTGCTTTCAGATGCTCCAGACCCGCGCACAGCTGCAGCAGCAGAAAACACACGCGCCGCTCGTAAACCTCCGGCTGCGCGCGGTGGAACGACTCCCACTCGCGGACGAAATCCGCCACGCTCTGGTGCGGGACGTCCCGGGTGATCACCACCACTCGCTCCTGCTCGGCCGGACCGCTCTCCTCGCTGGGTAACATGCTCCGCGGCACGCAGGCGATGAAGTGACCGCAGTCCTGCTGCAGACTGAAGTGAGACGGGATGCTCTGCTGCACCGAGAGACCGTACAGATGAGCCTGGTTACTGTCCGGAGCCTGGCCTTTACAGATCTGACCAACACAGAGTAAACAGACATGCCATGATGTTAAATATCAATACACAACTTACACAATTTCCTTACCATAAATAAAATATGTATTTGGAATAATTAAGAATTTTTTATATTTTTAAATAAAGCCTTTTATGTTCAGCAAGGCTGCACTTATTTGATAATATTGTGAAATAATATTAATAACATTTATCTATAATTAAAAGCTTTCAATTAAAATTGGTTATTATTATTATTATCAATATTGAAAACAGATTTTGCTGCATAATATTGTTGTGGAAATTATTTTTTCTGGATTCTTTATAGAATAGAAAAAATGATGAAATTGAAATCTTTCGTAACATGATATTTCTTTACTATCACTTTTAATCAATATAATGTCTATGCTAAATAAAAATATTAATTAATTAATCTTTTAGCCGACACTTTTGTGAGGCAAGTCAAATCATGCAAAAAAGTCTTTTGTAACATTTATAATGCTACAAAAGTTTTCTATTTAAAATAAATGCTGTTCTTTTGAACTTTCTATTCTTCTGTGAATCCTGAAAAATAAAATGTATTATGGTTTCCACAAAAATATTGAGCAGCACAACTGTGTTCAACATTGATAATAATCAGAAATATTTCTTGAGCAGCAAATCAGCATATTAGAATGATTTCTGAAGATCATGTGACACTGAAGACTGGAGTAATGATGCTGAAAATACAGCTGCAGATCACAGAAATAAATTACAGTTTAACAGATATTCACATAGAAAACAGCTGTTTTACATTAGAATAATATTTCACAATTTTTACTGTATTTTTGATCAAATAAATGCAGCCTTGGTGAGTAGAAGAGACTTCTTTCAAAAAACCTTATTTATTCCAAACCTTTGATGGCTTGTGTACAGTATATATGGGACCCTGGACCACAAAACCAGTCATAAGGGTCAATTTTTTTAAAATTAAGATTTATACATCTTCTGAATAAATAAGAACATCAGCTGAACAAATAATCTTTCCATTGATGTATGGTTTGTTAGGATAGGACAATATTTGAAAATCTGGAATCTGAGGGTTGAAGAAAAAAATCAAAATATTGAGAAAATCTCCTTTAAAGTTGTCCAAATGAAGTTCTTAGCAATGCATATTACTAATCAAAAATTAAGGTAGGAAATTTACAAAATATCTTCATGGAACATGATCTATACTTTATATCCTAATGATTTTTGGCATAAAAGAAAAATCAATAATTTCGTGCTACTTATGACTGCTTTTGTGATCCAGGGTCACATTATATATATATATATATATATATATATATATATATATATATATATATATATATATATATATATATATATATATATATATATATATATATTCTCTGACCTTGACGGCGTATGTGTTGCGAGTGTCTGACGCGCAGGAGGCTGAGTAATACACCGCGTCTCCAGACAGACAGCAGGGTTTATTGCAGGTCAGTTTGAAGAGTGACCAGTTGCTCTCGTCGAATCTCAGCGTGTTCCTCTGTCCGCCGGTGAAATGCTCCTCGCACTTAAGCGCCAGCCGCCGCAGAGACTCCGCATACAGGCCGCCCAGTTTGGAGTAGATGCCCTCGCGGCTGTCCATGTTCCTGAGAAGCGCGTGCAGATGCAGCGTGTTGAGCTGCGGAGTCGAGCAGGACGTCACGTTCCCCAGACGCGGGCGAGAGCGGGCGAGCGGTTTGACGCCCGAGTCGCTCGGAGCCGAGGTGGTGCGGTTCACCAGCTTCTTCTGCGGTAACGGAGGCGGCTGGAGCTGATTGGCCAGGCTGGGGCAGGGAAACGCGTCGGGCTGCGGAGACGCTGGGGCGGAGCCAAGCGGGCTGCTGGGGAAAGGGGAGGGGCTGGAGCGGAGGGTGGAGTCTA
This sequence comes from Tor tambroides, assembly GCA_021397915.2. Taxonomy (NCBI): domain Eukaryota; kingdom Metazoa; phylum Chordata; class Actinopteri; order Cypriniformes; family Cyprinidae; genus Tor; species Tor tambroides. The sequence continues at coordinate 9,657 of JAFVLL020034339.1, forward strand.
GATCACATGACCAGAGGAAAAGAGAGAGGGTGAAGAAATAGTTAATGTTTAGACGAAATGAAAAAATTGATATTAACTGAATTAAAAGTTGTTTAATGGCATGACTGGGTTTACATAATATTTATACAATACATAATTGATATATACAATATTTATACAACATTGACAAAGAAATTTACACAAAAAAAGCAGTAGTGGCAAATTTTTTTATATATATATAAAACATAGAACAAAATAAGGTGTTAAGTAAATAATAAAAATGAATACGTTTTAAAAAATAAATATATTTATTGGTCTTTTATCACAGTGTTGTTGTCATTCCAAACAGAAACACAACTTGTTGTAAAATACTGAATTGAAAGCAAGTTTGAAAGATCCGCTCTATATCAGACTCATAATCAGAGTTCGGTATCAAGTGAATCATATGACTGTGATTCATTTCTAAATAATTCCTGTCAGACAATCAGGAGAAATAAAATGTTCAGTGGAAATAAAAATGTTCATGTTCCTCATTTCTGTTTCTGTATTCTAATACAACACACACGCACACACTCATGCTTACACACACACTCACTCACGCACACACTCACACGCTTGCGCTCTCGCACACTTACTCGCACCCACTCGCTTGCACTCTTTCACACTTGATCTTTCATACACTCACTTGCACACACTTGCGCTCTCGCACTCACTCACGCACACACTCACACGCTTGCGCTCTCGCACACTCACACTCCCACTCCCTCGCACCCACTCGCTCGCACTCTTTCACACTTGATCTTTCATACACTCACTTGCACACACTTGCGCTCTCGCACTCACTCACGCACACACTCACACGCTTGCGCTCTCGCACACTCACACTCCCACTCCCTCGCACCCACTCGCTCGCACTCTTTCACACTTGATCTTTCATACACTCACTTGCACACACTTGCGCTCTTGCACTCACTCACTCGCACACACTCACACGCTTGCGCTCTCACTCTCATACTCTCACTCACACACACACTTGCGCTCTCGCACTCGCTCTCTCACACTCGCACTCTCACATTCACACTCACACACATACAGTCATATATCACACACTCACTCTCATACGCTCACTCACACACACACACTTGTGCTCTCGCTCTCTCACACTCGCACACACTCACTCACACACACACACGCGCTCTCGCACTCTCTCACTCGCACACTCACTCGCACACACTCACACGCTTGCGCTCTCACTCTCATACTCTCACACACACATACACTTGCACTCTCGCTCTCTCTCACACTCACACACTCGCACACACTCGCTCGCACGCTTGCGCTCTCATACTCACTCATACACACACACACTTGCGCTCTCGCACTCGCTCTCTCACTCACACACTCACTCGCACACATACACACGCTTGTGCTCTCATTCTCACTCTCATACTCTCACTCACACACACTTGCGCTCTCGCACTTGCTCTCTCACACTCGCACTCTCTCTTGCACTTGCTCTCTCACACTCGCACCCTCACACTTGCACACTCACTCGCACACACTCACAGGCTTGCGCTCTCGCACTCACTCTCGCACACCCACACTCACTCGCTCGCACTCTCACACTTGCACTCTCATACTCTCACTCACACACACACACACGCTCTCGCACATTCTTGTGCACTCTCGCTCGCTCACACTCATGCTCACTCTTGCACACTCGCACTAGCACACTTGCTCTCACACTCGCTCACACTTGCGCTCTCACACTCTCACACTCACTCAATCGCACACTCACTCACACACTCTTTGAGTAGCGCTTTGAGTACCCAGAAAAGCGATATATAATTGTAACTAATTATTTCTCACTCACTCGCTCGCACTCAATCGCACACACACTTGCACTCTCTCACACTCACACACAGTCACTCGCTTGCACTCGCACTCACTCTCACACTTGCAATCTCTCACACACTCACACTAGCACTCTTGCGCACACTCTCGCTCTCACTCGCACTCAATCTCTCACACACTCACACTAGCACTCCCACATGCACACTCACTCACACACTTGTGCACTCGCACTCTCAACACTAGCGCACTGACACACTCACTCATGCACACACACACAAACACAGACACAAACACAAAATCCACAACCATGAATCCTTCATAGATCATCAGATCCTGTGATGGAGTCTCTCAGTGGTTTGTGACGAGTTAATGAAGGCCTGCAGATGAAGATCAGTGACTTCATGAGGGAAACCATCAGAAAACGCCCTGTGATAAACACAAACCCTGATTTCCTCTATTTAACCCTCCATTATCTCTGCGCCCTGGTGAATTATGGGAACACACTACATACACCTACAGTACGACAGCCTATCACAGCCGTGAGCCTGAAGATCAGGAGGAAGAGAGTCTGATGTTCCCCTCTCATCACCGCTGATTATCAGGAAAGGAAGTTTCGTTCACAATAACACAGTCTGTTTATAGACTTCAGTTTCAAACACTAGTGAACATCCCCCTGCTGCCTACACAGGAAGCTCCCTTCAGAGACAGCATTAAACTCAAATTAAACCTCATGAGACTGATTCAAAACAACCTACATCAGTAGAAACTCTATTCTCAATCTAATGACTAAATAAACACACACAAACATGACATAACATAGTAAATTTTTAATTAGACCTCATTTTTTTCCCCTCAACTCCATCTGCCATCTAAGAGCCTGTTGCAGTGCATTCTGGGACAGCTGTATTGATGAAGAATACAAGCATCAGCGTTTGGAAGAGCTCGTATGTGACTTAAAATGATTTAAAACAAGACAAAACAACAACTAAAAACCAAGAATTAGCTTAAACTCTTTTTGTCTTTGAATTAACCAGGTTTTGGAAAAAAGCCTCATTTTAAAAGTGTGAATTCAAGACCTGGAAAAGTCTTAAAATAACAATTCTTAAAGCTGAATAGGTGTTTTATAATGAATAATATTTTACTAGTTATGCTAAGCTCTAAATATTTTTAATCAGGCAGAAATTGTGAAAAATAAAAACAAATTTTTAAAAATATTTAAAAACCTTTTGTGTTTACCTGTTTTGTGTTTATTTGTGTAATACCCAACCTAAATTTTAAAATTGATAAAAATAAATAAATAATATAAATAAAAATATATATATTATATATAAAATAAAATATAAATAAATAAATAAAGTAAATATTAATAAAATTAAAAATACAATTAAATGAATAAAATATAAAAAATTAATAAATAATTATAAAAAAATAAAATGAATAAAACAAACAAATAAACGAATGAACAGAGTGTCCGTGTGTAACTGACCGGTGTCGGAGAGCGCCTGCAGGCTGTCGCTGGATGCATTGGTGCAGCAGTTCAGTCCTCGCAGTGATTGGCTGAGATTCTCCACTGACCCCTGCTGACCGACCCGCTCCAGATCCATATTACTGCCACTCAGACGGTTACACACCCTGCAGACAACAACACACACATACTGTCACATATCACACAAACACACACAGGTTTGCACTCTTCAACTGGTCAAACTCATGATATGAAGAGGTCTGTGGGAAAAACTGAAGGAACAGAAGTGAAGCGAATTCCCTCGCTGTGTCATTACATCATTATCTCTTTCTCATGTCATTTATGGTAAAGAGAAACATCAGAGTCTGTTCAATCAGGGCTGAAAATCTCTCAAACAACGGATGTTCACATCTGAAAACCATGCTGGGCACTAGAGCTGCTATACATATACATATACATATACATATATATACATATACATATATATATATATATATATATATATATATGTTTTACATTATTATTAAAAAATATTACCAAAACAAAAAAACAAAAGTTGTAAATCTGTA
>JAFVLL020034341.1:0-46371 GCA_021397915.2 Tor tambroides
TAAAAGTGCAAGCCCTGGAAATACAAGGCATTAAAATGCAAGCACTGTTAATTGCAATGCATCTTTTTTTTTTTTCGATTTGTGGAATTCAGCATATGATACTGCTAACACTTTTAGTAAGGTTCAAATCGTCAACATTAATGTATTAGTTATCATGAACTAACAAAGCAAAATCGCTAAATCTCATATGCCGTTAAAGTTAAAGTTACAAATACATTTGTTCTATTATGGACAAACAGTGGCATTACTAGGTTTTCTGGGCTTCTCACCCAGTTTATAACTCTTTCCCTTTTTCCCCACTGTACAGAGTCTCACTTTTCCCCTTACAAACATGAATAACAAATGAACAACAGTATATACTGTAGATTAATTAATGTTAACTTAATAAATGCTTTAAAAAGGTTGAATATTTTTAGATGACTATACCTAATGAATTAACTAATTTTAACAAATTGAATCTTATTGTACTGTAAAGTGTTACTGTAAAATGTTAAGATGTAAGTTTTCTCAATTCACCCAAGAACCTTTCTTTGTTAACCTCATGTTGCTCAGTGCACCCAATTGTACAGCAGTTCCCCCCCCCCCCAGCTGTGTAATGTACTTCTGAGGCCACCATAGTTCTCGTCATCCACTCACCCTTGTTTAAATAATTCAGTCTAGCGTGTCATCCTGCCTGCTCAGAACTTTAATCTTAATGACATGAGAGGAATGTTAAGTGAAGCGAGGGGAGAGGGATATGGAGATGATGAGTAAGACAAAAAAATAAAAATATAGAAGACAGAATGGAGGGGCAAAGAGGACTTAGATGGAGATGAAAACAAGCACAAGTGAGTGATCGGAGATGTGGGAAGTGAAGTCAGTGAACAAGACTAAAAGCAATGTAAAGAAAAACATGAAATGGAAGTCTAGATGAAGCACACAACAAAGAAGACACTGCCAACCTGAATCATTATATCGCGCACCAGCAAGGGCCTTGATCCACTCATAAGTTCTGGCAGTCTTTTTGAAATGACGTGTTATTTTTGATTTGACTTAAAGGTGAAGTATGTAGCTTCTGCGCTACAAGTGTTACCTAGCAGAACTGCAAAACTAAAGCAGATTTTCAAATAACCTTTGAAAAATGCCCCTGACACCAATCATGTCCTTATGATTATGTTTATCCTTACGATATCTTACGATTTTATCTTGGGCATGACAATAAAGAGTTGTGGCAAAAACTGAATAGGTACTTAAAACATGATGGTGGAAAGCAGATATTTTAAAAATTAGGCTCATTAGTTTGAGAAGTATCAGCAGTAAACAAGTGTAAAAGCTTTAGGGGCTTCTGACAATGACCCTGTGATATTTAGCTTAGACCAGACAGCTTCTGATGAGTTTAACAAGATCATTAACTAATTAGCCAGCCACACTTTTTGCTACATCCAATGCCTCTCTGAGCCCCTAAGGGTCTGATTTTAATCTGTTAAGATAAAGTGCTGCCATGAGGGACTTAGGAGCAGTGTGGTTACAGTGTTGGCAATGCCCCTGGCTTAAACCGTGAGAAAATATCCTTTTTGAAAGAGCCACATGCTAGATATATTGAACAAGACAGGCGCACAGGGCAAAGCTTAACAAATGTTGCCTGGTGCCTCTTCTAATAAGAAAAAAAAGTTGAATGATTAAACATTTATTTCATATAAATAATAAAAAAAACAACAACTACTAGGACTTAGTTCAAAGAGAGCTAATGGTAAGAATGTAAACTATTATTATGTAGACTATAAGTGCTTTAAGTAAATGTGTGAATCCAACAAAAAACCAAAAAAAAAACAAACAAAAAAATTATTTACTCAACGTTAACTCGTACTCACTATATTTATGTTGGTTACAATAAATATTTTGAAAAATATCAGTCAGTTAATCAATCTATCAATATTTTTTTATTATTAACTGCATTTGAGAAAAAAAAAAATGTTTTATGGAAAATACATGCATGAAAATTTTAATAACATCTTTTTTTTCCCCTTTCTTTCTTTCCAGGGAAGAAAGAAAGTCATATGGATTTGGACAACATGAGGGTGAGTAAATGCTGACTGCATTCTCATTTTTTAGATGACCTGGCCCTTTAAGAAGATGTTTGTGTGTATGCACCTCCATGTGGGCTCCAATATTTCTGATTTATATGCTAATGAAAAAGGATTTGACAGCAATATGGACAATCATATTTGAATAACCTGCTGTTCTCCCTGGAGTGACTTATTTGTTCTAACTTCGCATTTTTCAAAGCAGACAGAGGATGATAAGCCACTCTGTATAATTGTTTAGCTAAGTACAAGTAAGAGCAAGAGAGAGAGAGGGCACCAGATTATAGGGCTATTCCTTACAGATTATAGTGCTACTCCTCACAAACCTGTTTCAATTACTGCAGAAGTAACAAGCATTTCATCTCTGCAGAGAGACTTAAAGATATATTAGCACTTAGACAAGACTTATTTCAGGAAGGTGTAAAACAAACAAAACTAAACAACAAATATTGCAAGATTTCGTGAGAAACTCAACACAAAAAGTCTTTTTCTTGCTTACAGAAAGTGCAAAGCTGCAAGAACACACTCATTACGAAAGGCTCCATCTCACGGTTGTGAGACTCAAGGTAACCAGAAATCGAGCTGTTCTTTTTATTGTTCTTTGCTCTCATCTGGTCTGTGTTGTGCAGCTGGATGGTTGGGTTATTGACTGAATGCTGCAGTAACATGATAGAACACCTTCATTTATCATGTATTTAGAAATAGATTGAAGATAGATTGAATAAAGGGATGGGTTTGTGAAGGAGAGAACGAGACTGTCCGTCTTAGTTACTTTCCATTTAGCAGACACTTTTCATCCAGAGAGACTTATGCTACACTAATTGCGTGGAAAGTCTCCCTGAAGGAACCAGAGGTTAAGTGTCTTGCTCAAGGGGACTGTGATAATTGGACTGGACTCTGACCGCTTCCTGGGTCACTTTTACTTAGGATTGAAGCAGCATACTCTAGAGACCAAATCCTTGAAGAAACATGCTAGTTTATTTTCAATTTATTGCCTCATATATATATATATATATATATATATATATATATATACATATATATACACCCTGGATCACAAAACCAGTTTTAAGTCGATGGGGTATATTTGTAGCAATAGCCAAAAATACATTGTATGGGTCAAAATTATCCATTTTTCTTTCATGCCAAAAATCATTAGGATATTAAGTAAAGATCATGTTCCATGAAGATATTTTGTAAATTTCCTACCATAAACATATCAAAACTTAATTTTTGATATGCATTGCTAAGAACTTCATTTGGACAACTTTAAAGGCGATTTTCTCAGTATTTTGATTTTTTTGCACCCTCAGATTCCAGATTTTCAAACAGTTGTATCTCGGCCAAATATTGTCCTATCCCAACAAACCATATATCAATGGAAAGCTTATTTATTCAGCTTTCAGATGATGCATAAATCTCAATTTTGAAAAATTGACACCTATGACTGGTTTTGTGGTTCACAAATATATATATGCAATATGCAGTATTAACAAATTCAACCAAAAATGAATAAAGTTAATAAATATATCACATATAAATAAAATACTTTTTTGCTAAGTAGGAACATAACTCAAAATGCTTCAGCTCTTTCCAATTGCTTTAATTACAAGTAAAATTACCAAGCATATCGTCCAGGAAGACGTAAATATATATAAACATCCAGACAAACCAAACTTATTTGAAAAAAGGGTGTAAACAGAAAATGACTATTGCAAGATTTCACAAGAATAAACATTTAAAAATGATAATTTTAATAAAGAATTCAACTAAAAATCCATTTATAAAAGTCCATTCACAAATATCACATATGAATGAAAGATAGAAAAATTTGATACATTACATGCTTTGCATAATTACAGTACTTGAAACAGACATTAAAACAGTGAAGACTGCATGGGAACAAACAATGCTACATGGGGTTGCAATTCATTCTTAGTAAATTTGCAATTAGCAATTGGCAGCATGTCTCAGACACTCATTCACAAAGACATTAGTATACATAAAATAAAAATATGCAGGAAAGGTGAGTCTATAAAGAAAGTGATTATGTGAGGCAGAGCTTGTAACTGCTTTGTGTGTGTGTGTTCCTTATGAGCACACCGCCAATCTTACAGCAAACCTGTCAAGATAAACAACCCCCTGTGCAACAGCGTGACTCCTTCCCACAGAACGAACACACAGACACACACCGCTTAACATTCTTGTCTTTTCTCTCTGCCTCTTTGCCAGATCAGAGAGAAGGCATTGGACACATGCTTGATCATTTGTAAAGAGATGGAGAATATAAAGCATGTGTGTATTTGGCTTTGTTTTTAACATGTTTAATGCACCACACTCTATGAGTCTCAGTGTGGTTGTATTTAAAATCAGTTAAAGGTATTGTTCACCTAAAAATGAAAATTTTGTCATCATTTACTCAAACCAACCTGATGACAAAAACGTACCTCTGGGAACTTTTTCGCAAGACACGAAATACCAACCTGGTCTCACAGAATTCCGTGTAATGACCACGGACTCTTAACCCCCGAATCTGTGATGGCATCACACGGAATCGCTGAAAATTCCGTGATGGGCTCACAGAAGTGATACCAATGTAAGTCAGTGACAGGCATCAGCCGTGGTCCACGCACGGATCCACTGGTTCAACACCAGCGCTGCCTCGGACCACGTAAAAAGAGTGACTCCGATGCAGTTATATTTGTATATAAATTTATACTTTCACTGGAGCACCTAACCCACCCCTACCCTAAACCTACCCACTTCTGAACAATATAAAACACACACAGGCAAATATAAGTGCAGTCACAGGTATTTATTGCAAAAACTGCCCATAAACAAGCAGTATAAAAGCATTACAAACAAGTCGTGTTGCATTCCAAGTCTTTTTTTTTTAATTTATTTATTTAACCAGGAAAGTCCCATTGAGATACAATATCTCTTCTACCAGGGAGTCCTGGTCAAGATAGGCAGCAAAGGACACATTTACAAAGAAATAGACATCACCACACAATAGACAAATGTAAAACAATTTTCTAAAAAAAACAATGCAAATCCTAATCAGTTATTAAAACATGTACACTGTTCTATATAAACAGACTTTAAAATATTTTTTAAAACATAGCAAGAGATGGTATAGACTTCATATGTAATATACCTTGTAACTCATTCCACACATATGGAGCATACTCAGAAAAGCAGAACAACCTATCTCTGTATGAAAGAATGGTATCTTAAGTAAAAGTTTATCTGTTTGATCTGGTATTATAAATATTTGTACAGTACATCAACAACCTAGATATATAATGTGGTAATTTACCCACTAAAGCTTTTAAAATAAGCTTTTTTTTTTTTTTTTTTCCCCCCCTCTTTAAGCACAAGGAAGTCCAGTTTGTCCTTTCATATAAATTACAGTGATGTGTACAGACACTTGTACCAGTGACAAATCGTAAAGCACCATGATAAACTACATCCAGTTTTTCCAAAACATTCTGAGGTGCATGTATATAAATTATATCACCACAATCCAATACTGATAGAAGAGTACTTACTAAACGCCGGGAGCATCAAAGGAGAAACACTTTTTTAAACGAAAATAAAAACCTAGCATTGGTCTCAGTTTCTTTAAAAGACTATCGATATGAGAACGGTAAGTCAGCTTATCATCGAGCCAGATACCAAGATATTTGTAAGATTCAACCCCTTCAATCTGTGTACCATTTAAAGTTTGAATCACAAAATCATTTAATGGTAATCTGGACCGAGTAAAAATCATGTATTTAGTTTTTTTAGCATTTAACACTAGTTTTAAGTTACCAAGAGAAGTCTGAAATAAATGAAAAGCATTCTGTAAAGAGTTCATTGCCACTTTTAAAGATGGAGCCATAGTGTAGAGAATAGTATCATCTGCATAAAAGTGTACATTTGCAGGCTCTAATTTTCTTTACCAAGCACTTTATATAGATAGAAAATAAAATTGGCCCCAAAATTGAACCTTGAGGAACACCTGTCTTCACTATTAAAGGAGCAGAAACATAATTATCTATGGCCACACATTGAGTCCTTCCAGTCAAATAATTAGAGAACCACTTCAACACTATATCACTAAAACCTACACATTTAAGCCTTTGCAATAAAAGATCATGATTCACAGAATCAAATGCTTTTGATAAATCAATAAAAAGTGCAGCACATGATTTTTTATCATCCAATGCAGTTATTATATCATTAGTGACTGACATTGCAGCAGTTACACTACTATGTCCTTGTCTAAAACCTGATTGAGTTTGACATAAAATATTATTAGCTTCTAGCAGTCTTCTGAAGCCATACGAAGTCTTTATGCGAAGAAGAGAGTAAAACACAAAGTTTTAATCGCTGAAAATGATCCCGCTCCGTTAACGCGCTCACATCTCATTCAAAAGATACTCCCGTCCCGTAGCATGACGCAATCGGTCACTAGACACACAAGAGCCAATAGCCTGTCACAACAGCATGACACAGCCGATCACGAGACACAAGAGCCAGGCATTTCACACAAATCCAAAGCTGACGTAAGGCTTCTTCTGGCGGTACCTGTTTGGCTGATGTCTGACCCTGCCTGCCATGACCATGCTTCTAAATAGCTGCATATGGATCCGCACGTCTCACGTCTGGCCAGCAGCCCCAGAATAGAACACTTCCAGCCACAAGAGGATCCAGCGGCTTTTCAAGAGGACATTGGCCAGGTATGGACACAGCACGTCTGTTATTAACCCTCGAGCAGGGCTCGCGACCGCTCGAGGATTATATTCAGGAGTATTTGGAGATAGCGTATTTTTCTGATCTGCCGGATTGTGTTTTAATAGACTTTTTTTGTGAGGGTGTTAATCAACCCCTAAAAGCTAAACTAATCCGTGAGGGTCCCCGTGCGTCACTCGCTCAGTATATGGACTATGCTTTGCTGTGTGTGGGCTCTTCATTTACTGTGGGTGTCGCGGAGGAACGCGACACCGGGCCCAATTGTGTGATCGCTGTCAAGCCAGAGTCTGCTCACGTCACGCCTGTCAAGCCAGAGTCTGCTCACGCCATGCCTGAGCCTCATCGCAAGATGGCCGCCACGCCTGAGTCCCCGGCCAAGATGGCCGCCACGCCTGAGCCTCATCGCAAGATGGCCGCCACGCCTGAGTCCCCGGCCAAGATGGCCGCCACGCCTGAGCCTGATCTTATGTTGTGGCACCACAGGGATGTCTTAATCAAAAAATATAAAACAATGCTCATATATAGTTACAAATTGAATGGGATCAAGTGAATTAGGCCTATAGATGAGTCAGTTGTAGTTATTGTGTTTCTGCTCATCTTGTCTCTTTTTTTAGCTCTTGTTTCTCTTTCCATCAGTGATTATGCTTGTTAACAGCAGGTATTCATCAGTGTCTGAATTCACTCATTTTGTGTTTGTAAGGGTGGTTTTCCTACAGTGGTTCAGAAAGAGGAAGAAAAAGAGGGAGAGAGGGCAGAGCCCCAAGAAGAGCTCCAGCAAAGTAAAGAGACAGAGCAACAGTTACAAACTTATTTTATCCCTTCCTTGACCATGTGACTAAAAACCAAATGTGAGACATTCAAACTGACCAATCAGCAGATTACAGCTCCACTCACTGTGCAAAAGGTGTGACCATTAGTAGACCCCCCGATGTATACACATCTTGGCCTACAGGCCTTGATCACTATCAACACCCCTGTGCCTTCAGGAATGCCAAATGGCATTCCAAACTCAGTTTTGTTACTCAAGATATGTTTGGGACAGGAAAGTAATAATTCATTACATTTATATAGCGCTTTTCTGCTTTTTTTCTTCTTCTAAGCACTCAAAGCCCTCTACATTGTCTGGGGGTATCTCCTCATCCAGCACCAGTAGAAGTGTTTTGATTATTTTTGACCCTACATGTTCATTATCTTTGCCAGGTGGGCTATATTAGTAAACTCATGTAGGGTATAGTGAATGAGGGTGTAGGATGTGATTTGCAGAGGTGGGTAATAACGAGTTACATTTACTTCGTTATATTTACTTGAGTACATTTTTTGGGTAACTAATACTTTGAGTATATTTTAAAATGGGTACTTTTAACATATTCAGCATATTGGAATGATTTCTGAAGGATTATGTGACACTGAAGACTGGCGAAAAAGGCTGATGAAAATTCTGATTTGCATCACTGAAATAAATTACATTAAAAAATAAATAAAAAATATTTTGAAGGGCAGTGTGTGTGTGTGTGTGTGTATACACACACACATACATTACATAAATGTAATCTATATATCTAAATAAAAATAGACTATATTCAGTACCTATATGATCCAAAGTAACTAGTAACTAACTACTTGAGTAGTTTTTTTATCCGATACTTTTTTACTCTTACTCAAGTAACTATTCAGACGATTACTTTTACTTGAGTAAATATTTCTAGAAGTACTTTTACTTTTACTTGAGTACAGTTTTTGAGTACTCTATCCACCTCTGGTGATTTGAAACACAGCCTCTGAGAGTCTGTTAATTCACGGTATACTGCAGCTTGCTACTTCCTCGAAAATGACAAATATTACCCAGAATGCACTGTTTTAATGAAAAACAGTATGCTACTGTCAAAATGTGGCAGTTTTTTTTTTTTTTACAGTATTTTTTAGCAATGTTCACCAGGGCTCTTCAGCTCAACTCCTGGAGGGTCGGTGTCCTGCAGATTTTAGTTCCAACCCTAATATTATTTGCATGTATTGTTTTTTTTTTTGTGACTTTTTGTAGCCTGTTTTGTGATATTAAACATTTATATATATTTTTTTTTATTTTGATGGGTCCACAACATACAACATAATGACTATGAGAAACTTTGCAAGTATATGTCAACTTATTCTACTAACCCTAAACCAGGGGTATCAAACTAAGTTCCTGGAGGGCCGGAGCCCTGCAGAGTTTAGATGCAACCCTAATTAAACACACCCGATCCAGCTAATCAAGTCCTTCAGGCTTATTTGAAAACTACATGGTTTGTGTGTTGGAGCAAAACTCTGCAGGGCTGCGGCCCTCCAGGAACTGAGTTTGACACCCCTGCCCTAAACCTACCCTAACAGTCTACTAGGGGTCGACCGATATGTGTTTTTCAGCGCCGATGCCAATACCGATTATTACAGACCAAGTAGACCGATAACCGATATTTTTAACCGATATATATGTCTGGTGTAAAAATGAAAATTTGTTTCAAAATTAAGAATAACAAGGGCTCTAACAAAAACTGCCTTCCTGGTGCTGGTTGGCACTTACACTTGCTTTCCTCCATGCATCCATCTATAAGCCAAGGTGGGTAATACAAAGAGAGAGTTAAAAGTGGGGCCACTGTATGCTTCATGATTAAGCCAATGAACATTTTACTACAGCTAAACAGCTTGGGGAAATGTAAGTATTTGGCTTCAATAATTTACATGTTAGAAATGTATGTGTAATAGCATAACCTCTTATAATTCTTCATTAATTCTTTTCTGATGACTAAATCATAACTTACAAGAGGTGACTATTCAATTAATCATCTAATCAATCAAAACCGCGCGTCTGTGCCATTCACATACAGAGACACGCAGCACATGCAGAATTCATATTTAAATAGTCTTTTTGCAGCTTAATGTTTACAGATACTAGTCCATAGCGCGAGTCGATTTAAGTGTACTGACCTACTTTTGATTAAATCGTCCAAACTTTGACAAATTCCGTGACTACAAGATTCAGTAAATTCCATTTATGACTGGATTCCGCGATTCCACCGCTGCCCCAATCCCGGAAACCATAAATGGATAATATTGAGGTGTTTTGAAACTTCAGTGTAGTGGATTGTGATTTATTGCAACTTGAGCAATGTCTTCTGCTGCTGCCTTTGAGAGACAGCTGATGCGTGATCACTGAAGCAGCTCCAGTTGGTAAGCACTTTCGGTGTGAGAGTCTTCCACATTGATTGGTCGGACTCGTGACTCCAAACAAATCAGATGCGCAGTGGGCGGAGACTGCTCTAGGCCACAGAGTGGTGAGTTCCTACAGGCTGCATCAGAGCCAAATAGCGCATTTCAAAATTAAATTATTTTATCGGCACATCGGTTTTGAAAATGACGGATACCGATAATCATAAAAATGTTTAATATCGGCACCGATAATAGGCCAGGCCGAAAATCGGTCGACCCCTACAGTCTACTCAGAGTTAGTAGACATGTAGTTGCAAATTAATGAGAATTACTTGACACATTGTAAAAAATTTCTGACCTCCCCAACTCAAAACTTTCTAGTGACTGATTACATCTAAATTTTTCCATTGGCCCAATTGGATTTTTGCTAACTGAATTTGATCAATTGTGGCAACAGTCTGTTAACATTGGCTCAATGAGAAATAATATGTTGAGCCAATTGGGAAAAAAGAAGTCTACCACCAAGTTATTGACCCAATTAAATATTTTAAATAGTAGTAGCATACATTTTTTTTTGTTTTACCTAATTTAAAAATGTATATTGGTAAATGTATAGTGCTAAAGCAACCTTACTGAATTGTTTATTCCCTGTTGTCCCAAAAGAAAATGAAAAAGTTGATCAAATGATGATAAACACTTCCACATTTTAACACTTTTAATGAAATATACAACAATATTGTGAAAATACCTTACAATTATAAATACATTGAAATTTTATACACAGTGTACCTTACAAAATCATGCATTTTAATTATCATAAGATACACAGAGCTGATTAATTGCGCCTTATACACTGATACATTCACAAACATGCAAAAAATGCCAAACACCATAAAGTAATAATAATTTTATTAATAATGATAATAATTTATCTGAGGTTACTTCAGCCAGTGTTTAGGTCAATGTCACTGAATATTACCATTGTCACAAAAGGTATCTGAGCTCATGAAACTGCATCTTAACTATTTAAACATTAAACAACAAATACATTCACATATTAAAAATGTCAAAAACACCATCAAATGTAAGGAATGGGGAGGTTACTTCACCCAATGTTTAGAGTAATTTCACATGAATTATACCATTCTCACAAGAGGTACTTTGCATGAAACTGCATCTTACATTTCAAATGTTTGCAAAAAAAAAAAAAAAACTCATAAGAGGTACTTTGAGGTTAAAATTCTGTCACTCATTACCCTCATGTCGTTCCACATCAATAAGATCATTGTTTCATAAAAAATGTCATCATTGGATTTCATCAAAATTATCTTAATTTGTTTTCTGAAGATGAACAAAGGTCTTACGGGTTTGGACCGACATGAGGGTAAGTAATTAACGACAGAATTTTCATTTTTTGGGTAAACTATCCCATTAAGTCCTTGTTGTACTCCAGGATGAGTGCATTAAATAATCCAAAAAAGTACAATAAATGCATTTACAAAGTCTTCTAAGTTGTGAAGCACCAGCTCCTCTTCCAGGACAACAGAGACATTCAGCACACTTGACAGGGCCCTTGAAGTTCAACTGCTGCTGCTTACTATTTCAAGAATTCCCATTTTCATTACAGTTGTGTGGTTCTCCAATGGCTCTGTACTCTGTAAAAAAAAAAAAAAAAAGGTATAAAATAGCAATGTCAATACTAAGTCTACATTAGAATTAACAGCCTACATTACACCAAGCAATGTCTCATGGCAACACTCAATAAAGCATCTCCTCACAAATTACGTCTAAGAGCTAATAGTATGGAGTAAACATGTATCCAATAAGAACTACTGTTAAATACTCACTGTGAAATTCGTAGTGGTTCCTTTTCTACACCAAATGGTGCCTCATGAGCTCAGACCTAGCAATGGTGGGTTACACTAATGGCATATTCCTTGTGTCTCATACATTTCATATATTCATCATAAAGTGAGATAAAAAATAATTTAGTTCAATAACTTTAGGTAACTGATATATAGGGGTGTGCGATATTGACAACACTTATATCTCGATATTTTGTGTGATTTTATCGATAATGATAATTAGACAATATTTTGCTGAGTGTGTTATTGTGCTGGTATCTTAAGGACTACCGTGGATAGCCGGCTCCTAAAGTTTTTGATATGAATGATTTTTGTTGGCGAAATAGAGCAAAAACAGGCAATAATGTGTCTAAAACGCATCTTGTTTATTGAACTGTTGTAAAGACTGAATAATGCAGTGAAAAAAACGAACTGTAAATGCACACGCGCACTACTCTAATCTTCATCACATAACGCTAATGTATTTGTGCACTCTGTAGGTTAGGCGTGTTTTGTTTTTTGTTTTTTTGTTTTTTCAAAATGTACATTTTTTACAGTGCATGTAGTTACAATATATAGTTACTTATAGTTAGTAGAATGTCTAAAGTGGACTATCAAAATAAAGTGTAACCGGAATTAGACATTGGATGAAATTAGTGAATCAATGAACTACATGATGAGCACTTCACCATAATATGTAATCAGCATTCACTGATCATCTTACTACTCTATTTGTGCTGTAACAAATGTGCTTTGTAAATACACAGTTATAACTGCCAAAGAAGTAGCTAATATTAAAAAGTCAAGGGTCAGGATCCCAACTGAAGTAAACACTGACCACTAAAACAGTAATTCAGACCAAACATTTTCAATAAAACACAGACATCTGAACCTCTATTAATTTGGTAACACTTTATAATAACATTCAGTTGTAAGTCATTTATAAGAGATTAGTTAATGATTAACTAATCATTTACAAAACATTCATAAGCGATTAATAAGTGAAATGCTAACGATTTGTGTATGTTTTGTTAATTCATTTACAAGTCATTTACAAGTAATTAGTTAATGATAAACTAGTCATTTACAAAACATGACTATGCGTTCATAGATGATTAATAAGTGATATGTTCATATTGTTATCTATGTTTTGTAGATTAATTTATAAATCATGTACAAGTGATTAGATGATGATGAACTAATCATTTACAAAACATGACTATACCTTCACAAATGATTAAGTAATATGTTAATGATTTACAAATCTGTCATAAGTTATCTTTAAAAAATAGCATCATGAAATATTGGTTAGCGCAGCTTTACCGGGAAAGAGAGCAAGTAACATTAAAATAAACTGAGATATTATTACGTCAGAATACAATGCATAAAGCAATTAAAAAAAGGTCAAAAATTCAATTTAACCTACCATACTCTAGTGGTTTTTCATCTTCACAAGTCTTTCACAGAGCCGGTGCTGAGGATGTGTGGTTGTTTTTTGAAAAGTACTTTAGTACATTTAGTACTTTAATATTTAGATTTACAGAAGACAAATCTACAATAACACACTGTACACAGAATATATGGTAAGAAACCTGAGAAACAGTAATAATACTGTGAAAACAAAAATTATTTACAGTGATACTGTTTTCTGGCTTTGACTAGTACGCTCTCTGAACATCCAATCAAAGGACCAGAAAATGCTGACGTTATCGTAAGACTGCTAGTTGGCCCTGGTGCTGCCAACTCGAAATCTGATTGGTTAAAGCAATGGTTTCATTGCCATTGATTTTAAGCTATAGACTCCTGCACTGTTGATTCTGAAGGCCTTAAGCAGATTTATTTTTCTTTGAGATTTAAACAGAGAGAGTGTGTCTGAACCCAGAACGTTATCAGGAAGTGTGAAAAAGCTGAAATGTGAAAAGCTCTACCTCCTTTAGTGGACTTTGCTATCCTAGGTACTAACAAAAATCCAGAGTTTTGCAACCTTGATAGAAGACTAGTTAGGTACACATGAGCTGGGCCTCATAAGTATGTAGTAATATTTTGTAACTGATGTGGAACTTAATAGGTAGCCAGTGCAGAGACTGTAAAATTGGGGTAATATGATCATATTTTATTGACCTGGTAAGAACTCTAGCCACTGCATTTTTGGACTACCTGTAGCTTGTTTATTGAAGATGCAGAACAACCAGCTAGCAGTGCATTACAATTGTCCAGTCTAGAGGTCATGAATGCATGAACTAGCTTTTCTGAATCGGAAACAGGTAACATGTTTCGAAGCTTGGCAATGTTTCTAAGATGAAAAATGCTGTTTTTGTAACATGGGAAATATGATTTTCAAAAGACAAGTTGCTGTCTAATATAACACCCAGATTTTTGAATGCAGAGGAAGTAACAGTACATCCGTCTAGATGCAAATTGGAATCCAAGAGATTCTGTGTACTGTTTTTAGGTCCAATAAGTAATATCTCTGTCTTATCTGAATTTAGTAGGAGAACATTAAGAAATTAAATTAATTCATTCAAAAGTAATAATAACTGTGTTAAAAAAAATCATAAAATTGAACTATTGGATTTATTTATTTGTTTGTTTATTTGTTTGTTTAAGTTAAGTAGTTTGCTAGTGTCTAATTTTTAATGTTATAAGTTTTGTGAATTGTTCTTTTTCTCCTGTGTCTTTGCACCAACAGGTGAACCTTGTTTGCACTTCTCTAGTTATTGACAGACATCTCTTCATTTGATGAGAATGTGTTTACAGCACTGCACTGCTTGTGGAGATGGGCCTGATTCACAGCACAGCACAATCAGACCCTCATTGGATAGATAGATAGATAGATAGATAGATAGATAGATAAGTGGTACAGAGTTCCTTTGAAGCTATGAGGAACAATGTACAAGGAACAGAGAGTGTCTGTCGTAATTAATACAGAGACAGTCAGTTCAGGATTTACATAAAGGTTTAATGCAGTTCACAGGCCTCTTATCAACACATAAAAGAGGAAGAGAAACTTAGTGTAAAACATAATTTTATGATATTAAAAAGCTCTAATAAACCTCACTAAAACAACTCCAAGAAGAAAAAAAAAAAAATCACGCAATTTCATTTGTTCGCTGTGAAGGAACTCAGCATCTGTGTACAATCCTGTCTGAGAAATGAAAAGCTCCACTGCATGTGAAAGTTGCTTTGAAATGTAAAAAAACTTTGCATGTTGTTCTCTCATCTCTTTTCACTTCTTCTTTTTTTCGTCTGTTTCACTAATTCTTATGCACTGGTGGATGCTGCTTCATTTGCCCTGTCCTTTTTATGATGAGATTTTTTTTTTTTTTTGCATTATCAAAATAATCTTTGAATGGATTTTAAAAAGCTGGTTTTTAAGCAGAAACTGAGAATAACATGTACTTGATAAGAGGAAGATAAAGCATTCATCTTCAAGAGAAATCATCTAATGATTGTAAACTTCTGTTCCTACTGTGTCGCTTCATCCCTGAAAAACGGTAAGAGATTTTCTCTGTTTGCTTGCTACATGTTCGGTGTTGGACTAACCGGGACTTGTCACAACACATACTGCTGCTCTTTTCTTTTTTGGTTTGATTGCTTCTTTTGCCCTCATAAAGTTGCTTTTAACTTACACCCTAAGTTAAAAGCGTCTGCCAAATGATTACATGTAAATGTAAATGTAGACATAAAAATCATAAAAAAAAAATAAAACAAATAAACTTTTATATTTAGGGCCTTTATTTTACTCTAATAACAATAATCTCACAATGGTCTGATCTTGTTCTTAATGGATTTCATGAGATTCACCTTCACATCAGCTAAAATATGGTACGGTTCATTGATTCTGTTGCAGGTGTTGCTATGGTGACGTCAATCAGAATGGCTCCTCCTCTTCCTCTAATCTTTCTGCTCATGATTCACAGTGAGTCAGAACTATTTCTGCTTTTTAACATCCTCTAGCTTTACAGATGCAGTTCAACTGAATAATAGTAATAATAAAAAAAAAATCATTTCAGATGTTTTCAGTGCTGACTGGGGTGTGAGTTACAGTCCTTCACACATCTGTGCACTAAAGGACTCATCAGTGATAATGAACTGCACTTATACATACCCTACTGAACATCAGATCATGAGAGTGTTCTGGACCAAAAACCCTGTAAAGGGTGTAGAGCCTCCAGATCTGTCTGAGGATCCTGAATACAGTCAGAGACTTCAGTATCTGGGAGATAAACAGCAGAACTGCACCATCAGACTGAGTCATGTGACACAGAAAGATGAACACACGTACTATTTCAGATTCATCACTGATAAAGCTGATAAGAAATGGCTTGGTCTTCCAGGAGTGACTCTTAATGTCACAGGTGACTTTGATGAGGTTTCACTCTTCTTCTGTGCATTATGTTGAATAATAATCAGTGTCTGACAGCAGCACTAGATATAATGTGTGTGTTGTGTTCAGATCTTCAGGTGGAGTCTCCTGAGAGAGTGACAGAGGGTCATAATGTCAGTCTGACATGTAAAAGCAGCTGCGCTCTGACTGACAGAGCAACATTCATCTGGTACAGAAACTCACAGCCATTAACTGAGAGAAGAGACACAAACAATCAACTCCTGCTGCAGTCAGTCAGAAGAGAGGATGCAGGCAGATATAGCTGTGCTCTACATGGACACACGTACATCTCTCCTGCTGTTCAGCTCAATGTCACATGTGAGTACAGATTCATTAGTTCTTAAAAAAAATAGATATTGTGTTTAAAAAAAAGATGATTTAAACTGTGCCCTCTTTAGATGCACCAAAGAGCGTCTCAGTGTTCATAAATGGATCTGGTGAAATAATGGAGGGAGATTCAGTGACTCTGATCTGCAGCACTGATTCAAACCCTCCTGCAGAAATCAGCTGGTTTAAAGGAGAAATGTTTGTAGGATCTGGAAGAATCTACAGCATCTCAAAGATCAGCTCTGATGACAGTGGAGAATACAAGTGCAAGTCCAGATATGAAGATATAACTAAATACTCTGCTGTGACTTTAAACGTCATGTGTGAGTTAATGATGGTCCAGTAACTGTGCTGTTTAATTCTCTGTCATGTAAAATGTATTGTGACTGTTAATGATGTTTTAGACCCACCCAGGAACGTCTCAGTGTTCATAAATGGATCTGGTGAAATAGTGGAGGGAGATTCAGTGACTCTGATCTGCAGCAGTGATTCAAACCCACCTGCTCTGAACTTCAGCTGGTTTAAGGAGAATCAAAGCTCATCTGTTGGATCTGGACAGAGTTTCAGTGCAATACAGAGTGAACGCTTCTACTGTGAGGCTCACAATCAACATGGATCTCAGAGATCAGACGCTGTTACTGTCATTGTACATGGTGTGTATCACTGAGTCATTCTGCTACTGATGAGCTGTGAAAAGAAGAAAATATGTGTGGGGGGGGGGGGGTCAAGAATTATAAAATCTGTTTAAAGTAATTAATTTTATGAATGTATTTATCAAATTTCCTAAAGACAGCAACGTTTGGTGCAGGCTCAGTTTGGAGTTGGAACAGTCACTTTAAGACACATTTATAATGCATTTAGTCTGCTTTAATTTCCACATTTTATTAACCTTTTGAGAAGTATGATTTGATTTTTATATCTGTGCCCCTGGGAGTACGGTCACACATATGAGATTAATGGTCAATAGCGTCACATAACTGCCAAATTCAAACTTTGCTTTCGCGCTTTGGCTGGCACTGAGCCAGAGATGAACACGTTTGGTGCTTCTCATATAATCACAACTATGCAGTGTTCTTAACCACATATTGTTTATTTTTGGTTTCAGACATTTGAATACGCAAAAGTACTCCCTGATAGCACATGTACGTCACAGAGACGTCTATATGATGTCTGGATTTATATCTGCAAGATGTATTTTTTAGAGTGTTTGCTCATCTGCAATACGTCTGTAGGATGTTTCCTATCAGATGTCAAATAGACGTCCATTAGATGTCTTTAAGATGTCTATGATTGCGAATGTATGTAAAACTGACATCTGAAAGATGTCTGTCGTGTTTGTACACAGCAGATGCTTTCCAGATCTTTAACAGACATCTTGCAGACGTATGTGTGCTATCTACAATACATTTACAGTTTTTAAAATACACACAGATGTCTATTGAAGCAGCAATAACAATGCATTCAAATGTGACAAAGGGGGCACCAGTGATGAAATCTTTGACTATGAAAACAAATGCATTTGTGTTGAAATGCAGCTGTACACTATGAATCGTTTTTTTTTTCTCATAGTGTATAAAGATGAAAGCATCGTCTTGTCACTTGTCTTGTTGTAGGAAGGACGTTTCTGTATGCAGTTGCTGGAGTCACTGGTGGATTGGGAGGTTTAATCTTCATTTTCATCATTGTGTTGCTCATGTAAGTTCATGTTGTCTGTCAGGAAACACATTAGTATACCAAGCTTATTTGCATTTTAGATGATTCTGTATTACAGGAGGAAAAAACAGAGACCTAATCACATCGCACAAAAGCAGGTAAATCAAATTATCAAATGAGCATTAAGCAAAGGTATTCATCCTTTTTGCTGTAAATAAAAATCATTTTCACTCATTTTAGGATTATCTTTATATCAACGTATCAGCTCACGATGGGTCTCTGTCTGAATCTGATGCCGTGAATAAAAACGATGCCCTGTATTCCTTAATTACTCTCAACAATTTCAGTCACAATCAGACTGAAAGAAAAGCATCTGATTCTGAAGATACAGAAGAGATCCAGTATGCAACTGTCCTGCATCACAGAAACAAAGAGATGAACCAACCGGAAGAGAAGGAAATCCAGTATGACAACATTAGAAAATACCGGACTGATGCTGCCAGGAGGTGAGAAACTTGATCATGGCACGTTCATAACATGATAAAACATATTTAGATTGAATCAGAACACTTTTGAGCACCCTTGAATGCCGTTCCTGCATTGGGTGAGGTTGTATTAATTTGCATCTGTAAAGTTCACTGATGCAATATCTCTGGATATATTAATTTCACAGATCTACTGATCAGATGGTAGAGGATCAATCAGTGATTTACAGCACTATCAAATGATCAACAGATCAGTTTGGTGAAATTACTGTTTCTGGGAAAACTGTTGACATCACCTTCGTGTGGAGGGACTGTGGCACTGATAGTCTGATGCTGGATTTCCATTTCTTCTTTTTTAAGTTTCACCAAAGAGCTGAATTATTCCATGTTTTTGCAAAGAGCATTTTCTCTCACTGGTCCTCTGATCGGGATGTTGCTGAAATCCTGAATTCTAGAGACTCTAGAGACCCTCCTGACAAAATGTTAGAAAAAGCAGATTAATTTTTGGAAATATAATGACTATGTTATTTTAATCTACATTATTGCTGGTAAACCCTCAAAAAGAATAAACTCCTCATCCGGTTTGTATGAAATTCGGCATGTTTCGTCTAGAGACACTTCTGACGACAACTTGTCAAGAGAAATTATCTGTCAAAGCCTTTGGCAGAAATTTTCATAATTTCATAATTTTCATGACCTGCCTACTGTGAGCACAATATCCAAATATATCTTAGGATACATGTTGCGATATATGGAATATCTTGTCCTATTTGACCTGATTGAGTGTCTTTCAAATCGCACAGATCCTTGTAGAAGTATTTTTGTTTGAACGATGCAGATGACATGAAGTCCTTCCACTGTCAATTATTATTTCAAGCCTTTAAGGCCCATTTCCGTCATTCAAGTATATAAATAACACTGGTGTTGGTTGGTACTTTATGTTTGGTGTGAGTGACTAGAAGTCTCACTAGCTTCTGATTTCCTTGTCCATCCTCTTTCTGTGTTTAATGTGTTTTATGACGTAAAGTCTCGATTGATTTTATTTCATTCTTGATGTTATTTAACATCACTGAATCAACCTAAATACGGTTATACCAACAAAACCAAATTTAAGGGTAACATGCACATGATACTAATTTAACTGTGTGACTAAAGAAATTAAATTGAATTTTAAAAATCTTAAATGTATAATCATGCAAATTCATAACAGCAAAAAAACCACAAACCACAAAACTTTTGCAGATGTGTTTCGACACACTGGAAATCTGCTGGTCAGACGTGCGTATGTGCGACAGGAAACAGCAAAGCAGTCACTGTTGTTTTTTGCCCATTAATGTATTGGCACAGCATCTATAAATAATAGTTTTATGTAGGCCTTCATACGTCAACAGACATCTATATTTTAAGACTTTAGGTACTTTTTCACTTGTGTGTTTGATGTAAGTAGTCCTGCTTGCATGCAATAGGGTAGAGTGGGGGAAAAGAGTGATGCAGAAGTTTTGACCATGAAGCTTACTCTGGTGATGCACCGGAGAGAAAACAGATTTCACAGTAAATGATCTCATTTTCAGCAGTAAGAAAAAAAAATGTTTTAAAGTTTGTTGTTTTGTAGAACATCACAGTTATATATATATAATATGAGAACAGTAGGGCCTGTAGATAGAGAGTATGTGTTATTTAATAAAAATATAATTATATTTTCAGAATGACATTTTTTTTCTTCTCAAACATAGTTTGTGGGGTAAAACACCCCCAGGGGGCAATGAGCAATTACTGTAGTTACTCTGTTCTGAACATCAAATCCTATGTTTTTCCATCAAATGTATTCTCGGTTGAATAAAAATATTTGGACTTTATATTTAAAAATTACCAATTACCAAATTACCAAAAATTACCATCAGGTAGCTAGTTAGCTAGCCAGTTAGCATCAGTTAACAAGATTTTTCAGTTAGGCTATTATAATTTTGTAATTCATAATTATTGATTTTTTTTTTTTTTTCGTTTTAAGCTAAAACTGCCTGTTCTCTGATTTTGCTGTAAATGTTTAAAGCAAATTGCTTTGTCAGACTGTGACACCTGTGGGGCAAAACGCCCCCCTGGTACAAATTTAATATTTGTTAAAAATCTAATAAAATGAAAACTCTGGACATTTTTCATACTTGGTTTATCATTTATGTCATTGTCACTAAAACTATGACATTTAACTTTTGTTTCACAGAGAAAAAAAAAAAAAATTGCACCCTCCTTAAATTACACATACTCTACCTCATTCCTGGCTTTCATTTACAAGAAAGTATTCATGATCTTAAAATCTGCCAAATAGACCAGGAAATAAACAGAATGTTTTTTGAATTTTAAAAAATCTAAAAGAAAGAAACTTTTTTTTTTTTTATGCAATATTTTTACATCACTAGTCAGAGGTTTTAAAAAAGACAGGAAATGTGGAGGAAATTACGTCGTTCTGGTTATAACTGAGGCTGGTAAACCTTCCTTGTTTCTCTTGATGTGTCATTTTGTTTCAGCTGGTGAGTTGTCCTGTGCTACGGTATGACCAGTTTCTTATCAAGTTTTGTTTGTTTGTTTATAAGGAGATACATTTTTAATGCTTCTGCACTGAACAAAAATGGTGTAGAATCTCCTTTGAAACTGTTTGTTAGTAAATTTCATAAATAATTACAAATTTTGAGGTAGAAAGACAAATATATTTTTCTTGTAAATCTCAACCTTATTTGTATTTCCGTGTTGCAGGCGTTGCTATGGAGATGGCAGTCAGAATGGCTCTTCTTCTTCCTCTCATCTTTTCTCTCATGATTCACAGTGAGTTTCTAATGCTTCTTGTTCAGACTGTCAGTCCAAGTCGGATTTTTGTGCATTTCCGATTGGAATCCGTTCATATTTGGCATGAACAGCAAAATCACATGAAATTCGACTTTTACAAATCCGTTTCAAGCTACATTCATATGTGGTTTGAAATACTGTTTAAACCGCTTTTTTGGAAATCTGTTTCAGTCTGACTGCTCAGACCGGATTTAGTGTATCTTTTTCATGTTCTCAAACCACGCGTAAAATGCAAACACGCCAGATGTTTTTGTAGCAGGCCTGTCACAAACTTGGTGCTATATTCAGTTGAACTCCATATATGTTTCTTTTTTGTTTTCTTACTGCCCGCTCCCGCAATGTGTGTCTTCCACTCCCGCCCGCACCCACAAACATGCTAATATTGTATATCCACCTTATTCTTCAACCCGGAAGTAAGGCTTTGGGCGAGACTTCCGGTTTATTAGCTCCAGTAGAGAAAAAATAAAAACAAGAAGAATAACAAAGTGCAGTAAACAGTAAAACTGTTTGCACTACAAACCAGTGTGATCATAATTAAGATAACACATTAGCATAATATGGTAAAACACACCAGTTTGCGATATCAAGCAGCAAAACGAGCTCTTTTGTAATGCTAAAAAATAGCTGGACGTGGATAAGACGGGAAGCCAGACACATGAAATTTACAAATGTCCGCACGTTGTTAGGGAAAATCAAGGTGGATAATTTTCACGCATCAGGGAGACGCTATCAATATGCGAGGCATTGAAATCGCTTTTGAATGAGCGCTCGTGGCTCAATTTCAATTTCACGGCCAATCGCACTCTGTGTAAAGGGAACTAATTTTACACAGTGCGGACAGTCAGTCATCTAGATCAGATTCGAATCGGATATGCACAAAATCGGATTTGGATTGACAGTGTAAACACGTTTCAATGATTTGCTGTGTTGTGCTTTCAATTATGTATATAAAGGAACTGGGTAGTAACTGATTACATGTAATCTGGATTATGTAATCAGATTCCAAAAATTACATTAATTGTATTACATTTTAAAATACTCATAATCAGATTACAGATTACATTTTATAAGTAATCTACCCAGCACTGTAAAGGAATAAAACAAATTATTCTCCTATATTGGAGCAGTACACGTGTGAAGTCTGTCTTTGTTATGTCTGTCCAATGCTTTACTCAGTATCTCATTTCTAATGTAAATGTAATGCCAAACTTCATTATGTGTTTTTTTTTCTTCAGTAAATACTGATGTATAATATTGATTATATATGATTAATATTTTAATCTATACAGTGCCAGTATTTTCACTTCTGTTTTCACTGTTCTGGCTCAGCTGTTCAGTGCTGCTTGTCTTCAACACCCTCTATTCAACAACCAAAAGACATTCAAAGATCTTAAGCAAATACATTCTGTTAGTAACTGCTGCTAATCTTTTCTTCTTATGAATTCTGTTTCAGGTGTTTCCAGTGCTGGTTGGGGTGTGAGTTACAGTCCTTCACACATCTGTGCACTGAAGAACTCATCAGTAATAATGAGCTGCACTTATACATACCCTCCTGGATATCAGATCAGGAAAGTGTTCTGGACCAAAAACCTTGTTAAAGGTAAAAATAAAGATTCAAGTGAAGAGAAACATGAAGAGTTGCCAGATCTGTCTAAGGACCCTGAATACAGTCAGAGGCTTCAGTATCTGGGAGATAAACAGCAGAACTGCACCATCAGACTGAGTCATGTGACACAGAAAGATGAACACATGTACTGCTTCAGATTCATCACTGATAAAGCTGATGGTAAATGGACTGGTCATCCAGGAGTGACTCTTACTGTCACAGGTGACTTTGATGAGGTTTCACTCTTCTTCTGTGCATTATGTTGAATAATAATCAGTGTCTGACAGCAGCACTAGATATAATGTGTGTGTTGTGTTCAGATCTTCAGGTGGAGTCTCCTGAGAGAGTGACAGAGGGAGATTCAGTCCGTCTGACATGTAAAAGCAGCTGCGCTCTGACTGACAGAGCAACATTCATCTGGTACAGAAACTCACAGCCATTAACTGAGAGAAGAGACAGAAACAATCAACTCCTGCTGCAGTCAGTCAGAAGAGAGGATGCAGGCAGATATAGCTGTGCTCTACATGGACACAATCACACATCAACTACTGTTTATCTGAATGTCACGTGTGAGTACAGATTTATTTGTACTTCTTAAAAAAAAACTGGAGATTGTATTTGAATGAAATGATTAAATGATTTTATTTGTATCCTTCTTAGACCCACCCAGGAACGTCTCAGTGTTCATAAATGGATCTGGTGAAATCGTGGAGGGAGATTCAGTGACTCTGATCTGCAGCAGTGATTCAAACCCACCTGCTCTGAACTTCATCTGGTTTAAGGAGGATCAAAGCTCATCTGTTGGATCTGGACAGAGTTTCAGTGCAGTACAGAGTGGACGCTTCTACTGTGAGGCTCACAATCAACATGGATCTCAGAGATCAGACGCTGTTACTGTCACTGTTAAAGGTAAATCAATTAAATATTTCTGCTGAGCATTTGTTTGAAAAATTATGAATGAATGAATGTTTTGAAGGTGTGGTTTGCAGAAGTGCTAGATGTGACATATGATATGATGAATGCTTAGCTCATTTGATCAGCCTGTATTGATGTTGCAAGCTAAAATCGCTGGACTTTCCATTCTTACAAATTGCTTCCAATTAATATTTATCAAGCTAGTCAAAACTAATGTTGTATTAAAGTGTTGTAGACCTACCAATGAACTGAAATTTAAATAACACATTCATTTTCCTTTGCTTAATTCAAGTGCATAAAAATTTCACATTTTCATACAATTTATTTTGTAACCCAAAGACCTGCAGGGATACACTGGCTGGCGTATTATATTTTTAGTCACCATCAAACTTTTTCTGATTTCTGCATCTAAGAAATGCTGCATATATTGCTATTTGTACAGACATAAGATCATACTTTAGTTTTCATTCTTTTTCAGGAGGAGATAAAACAGTCCTGTACGCAGCTGTTGCGATCGCAGCCGGATGTGGAGTATTATTCCTTATCTGCATCATCGTGTTCATAAGGTGACATCTTTAATAATGCACGTTTGTGTACTCATTAATAATTATGAATGTGTGTTTGTGTTTACATGCTTATCTCTGCACTACAGGAAGAAAAAAAGTGGAGTGTCTGATGTCAGGCAGAAGCAGGTCAGAACACAGAAATATCTCTGTTTCTGTCATGACAATGAAATCACAACTTTATGTTGTGCCTTATAAAATATGTTTTTTTTAACTGTTTGGATCTGAATCCAACATGTCAAAGAATGAGAAATCAGTGTGTTTTAGAAAATGAGCTAAAGGAACATGCATCTCATGCAGGTGATTTTACTTTTATACATCACTTTTCTCCAGGTTGAACAACCTTCCAGCTATGACAGAAACCACTGTGATGATGGTCTGTATGCTAGAGTTTCACCCAGAGCAGATCAGATCACAGAAAAAACTACAAAGATAATGTACGCAACCGTCCAGCACATCAGAAACTATAAAAGCAACAATGAGAATCTGAGAGTGCATTATCCTGATTCTGCTGCAAGGTGAGAAACAAAATAGTTTGAGTCATATAGTTTGAGTGATATTGAAACATACTAATTTTGATCAGCTCTTGCATTACTTGTGGTTGATCTCAACTGGTCATTCACACTTCAAATTTGATTATGTTGTTCCACAGGATGGTGGGTAAATCAGTGATTTACAGCAGAGTCAAATGATCCAGGACCCGTCACATGGATTGAAAATGAAAATATGCAGTTGCTGCAGCTTTGAATCAGATGTTTATAATAGTGATTTAAATCTGTGTCGTCACATGACATTTCTCCCTATCTGTAGTTGAAGAGGAAGTACTGGTCAGATGTACCAATACCACAAACTAGAAAAATGCCCATGGTGGTTATTTACATTGTTGTACCTAGATCTTTTTAAGCCTATGGTTAGTGCTTTGGTGCGTCTGTGTGGGAAGTTACAACCTCAGCTAGCTGCATTTAAATGCCTGTCGAAACACTTTCTATTAATAGCATGTATTGTAATGTTTCCAAAGGTTTACATCATTTTCCATGAATTGCAGTATTCGTGTCTTAGTCACTCTTCAGTAATCATCCGTTTTTGTGTCTTTCGTGTTTCTTTTTCACGTTTCATAAAACATGTTTGATGCTTTGACATTATAATTTCATGCATGTTTAATGTATTGGTATATTTTAAGATTTAAAGTTTATATATGTGTTTTTGGTGATGTTCTATCGATGTCTGATATTAGAAATGCATGAATTCGTTACATTTTCATATGTTGAATGTTGATGGTTTTGTTCCGTGCATCCTCTTTATTTGATACACATAAAAACTGGACATCAAAAATCCCTTTTTTCTTCCTAACGATGTGATGTGATCGCGCGCCTTTTCTGAAGCAGAGAAAACACTACTGTGCATGTGCAGAGTAAAAGCCAGGGCTGCGTTCAGCCCCGACAAGTCAAGTCAAGTCAAGTTGAGCTTTATTGTCATTCCGCTACATGTGGGGACATACAGTGGAACGAAATGTCGTGCCTCACAGGACCACGGTGCTACATAAATACAGACATACAACAATGAAGTAAAACACTATAAACCTATACACAACTAACCTACTGACAGATTTTGACTAAATATACTATATATAGAGGTTTACCCTATACAAACTAAAGATAAAATATATAAAAAAATAAAAATAAGAAATACAAACTATACAAACTCTACGAATGCTTCACATAAATACTGTACATGTGCAGAGAGAAACATTGTGAGTCAAGCAGCTGGCTGGGGAACAGTAAAAGGTGATTTGTAGTGCATGAGCATGTAAACATACATATAATTGCTGAGACTTTTGTAGGATTGTGTATACACAGCAGTGTGTGAAAAAGTGTCTAGTGCGCATAGAGGAGAGTGTGTTACTACAGGTGGTTTGTACAGGCCCACTCACCTGTGTGTAGCACACTTTGAATTGCACAGAAAAGTTTCATACAGTCTGTTCTTTGGTGTGGTAAGGTTGGGGGGTGTTTGGAGGGGGATGGTCCATGTTTCAGGAGGTAGGGGTTTGCATGGGGGTTTCAGAGGGGGGCAGGGTGGTTTGAGTTCAGGGCTCTCACAGCCTGGGGGAAAAAGCTGTTGAGCAGTCTGGCGGAGCGGGCTCTTCCATTCAGCCAGCTGTGCCACTTCCTCTCTGTAGTGCGTTTCATCGTTGTTGCTGATGAGACCCACCACCGTTGTGTCATCAGCGAACTTGATGATGTGGTTGGAGCTGGACTTGGCAGTGCAGTCGTGGGTCAGCAGCGTGAAGAGCAGCGGGCTGAGCACACAGCCTTGTGGGGCACCTGTGCTCAGTGTGGTAGTGCTCGAGGTGTTGCGGCTGGTGCAAAACGTTTATTAAACGTAAACAGTGGTGCATTGAACACCGTTCTGATGACGCAATAGTTGCAACTATGGCAGCTGAGAAGATCATTCTTTGTGATCTTTTTGAAGAATTTTCGGAGCCTGATGAAATTGGTATAAATACGTGTTTAGTACTGCAAAATACGCTCGATGCTACAGTCACTGCCCTTGCCGTACAGAATAAAAGAGAACATCCCAATCGAGTGAAGGGATTTGTGGAAATTGTGGTTCCTAATTGTGATCCAACATTTGCCTCGCATTTCAGGATGAAAAGACTTATTTTTATTGTGAGTATTAGGCTTATCGTTATTGCTGATCACTGTTGTTGTGGTATGATATTGTAATATTTACCATTATATAATGAGTAGTGTAGAAAAGTTTATGAAATTGTCACTCCACAATACAATAGCAAAATATATAAATATGTATAGTATTTTTATGTTACATTAATCACTTGGACCCATTGTGCGATCTGTCTCTTTAATACTGTGGTTTATATACATGTTGCTGCTGATTGGGCTGACGTTTTTGACACACCCACCAAACAAAAGAAAACGTATCTCAAACCCCGTTTCCAGGAAACATGTCTTTCAACCCGGAAACCGTAGCAAAACTTTGGGCTTGAACGTGCCTCAGTTCTCACAAGGTTATCACACGCTTTTTTGGCTGTCAGTGTTTTTATTGTTCATCAATCGGGGAAAAATGATCCCAATGTTGTTCTTCAGTGTTACCGAGTGTTTTTGACTATCCAAAATTTAGCCCAGTGAATTTTAATTTTACCCATCAGAGTCTGTAATACTTATATAAAGGTGAACAAAATAGCATGGAGTCATTAAGATTTTAAGCTGGAACATGTTCATTTTTTATATTTTTCAACAAAATGTCCTTACCGCAACGTTACAATAATGTTCATTATATACATTTTTCTTTTTTTTTCTTTTTTTCTATAAAAATGTAATATTCCAATAGCTTTCAAATTTTGTGGAGTTTTATAAATACTGATATTAAAATATATATATATATATATATATATATATATATATATAAAAATACAAATAAAGCAGAGCTGCGGTAATGACATCTTGTGTCGGTAAGGAAACAATGTTAAAGTGCTAAGAAATCAAAAACAGTCTACTGTACAGAACAACAGTAAAATAAACAGAAAACAAGGTATAGCATGTGTAAAAGATAGCAGTAATTTTGCAGTAAAGAACTCAAACTGTTTTTCATGTTTAAAAAATATTATCTCCTAAAGTTGATGTGTTTGTTGCAACAAACTGATTTGAGGCATGCAGTGCTTTGTGTTTTGCCCTCTGGGTTCTTTTATTTTTCCTCCACTGCCTCCTTTTCAGATTTTTTCCTCTTTTTGTCAGCTGGGAGACACTCTTTATCTGCCCATTTTCCTTTCTCTTTTTGTAACGCTCTGTTTTCTTCTGCAGAGACTCTGCATACCACTCCGGGTCTTTTCTCATTTCCTCTCTGCATTTCTTTGATCTTATTGTTGATGAATTTGGTCTCATCTAGGGTTACAAAATGTCATGCTTAAATATAATTTACAATATACTGAATATGTGTAATTTAATATACAGTAAACCTTGAACTTGTCTCTACCGCAATACAAGGTCTTTACTGCAACACCTAAATTTGCTGTGGTAAAGACATGTTGCGGAAATGACATTTTTGTTAATATTGCAGCTAACTGGCAGCTAGCAAGGTCTACATGTAAGGTAGGCTATACATGAATTAAACTATAATACACTTTTTTTTTTTTTTTTTTTTTTAAAAAAGGAGTTCAAAGTACAGAATTACTAAGCTGTATGGTAAGGACACGCAATAAATACCGACACAGAAAAGACGATATTTACCTTATATTTTTGGGATCTTGTGAGCAAGGTAATGAGGTGGCCCAATCTGTCAGCAATGTGCTCACGCGCTAATTTCTGTTTCCATAGAAACTAGACTTGTTTGTTTTTGATAAAATGTCATAATAAAAGCCTTTTTTATTGTTGTGGTAAGGACTCAAAAGTGTGGGACAGGCGCATTTAGTTGAAAAATCATAAAAATGATCAGTAAATAACACAAAAATAATTAAGATGCTGTAAACTAATATGTATATTAAACAACTCCATTTGAAATAATGTCAAATTGTGATTCAATTAGCTTATTACTTATTTCAACATTGTGACCAGAGTTGTGGGACATGAATAAAAATGGTGTTTGGACCTATAAATGCTTCATAATGTTATATTAAATCACATTAATCATTAATTATATATTTTTTTCATGGTGTGTAATGACACTGTGAATATATTTATAAAGCATTATGACAAATTTTAACATAAATCTAAACTTTCACTGCTGGGACTTAAAAGTAGTTGCAGAAACACCTACCATTATTAGAGCGATTTTTAAATCATTATTGATTGGTTTTAATAGATCAACTTTAATCTGATATGTGACTGAAGAAAAGCAGTGTGTTAAAATTACACTGATTTACAGACCGATCTTATTCAAGTATAGTAGCCTATAGGGGAGAAAACAATTTCAGTAGAGATGTACTTACCTATACTGTCCACCAGGGAGTACTCAATGAGTAGAATCGTTTTTGAGGGCAGTCTCTTTAGTTTCTCTCAGCTCAGCTCACACAGATATGTTGCTGACCTGAGGTCCCAATAAATTAAAATAATACAACAAATCATAACGGAATGTGTACAACCAAAGGATCTCTTTTAGGTACAGCTAAAATAACCGGAAGTGTATGACACCGGAAGCCTAGTTTGCACATTCACGTTACAAATTGCCTCGCAGCTGTTAAGTTAAAAATAAGGTGAGTGCACAAAAAACTCTCTTGGACAAGGGTTAAAGGCCACTGACACAAAACGCTGTGCAAACCAAAAGTGATCCACCAATATAGAAGTATTTGTTTACAGACTGCTGATCTGATTTTTCCAAATGCAGATTAAAAAAAGTCTTGTTGAGCGCGTTGCATTGTGGGATACAGTATTGCATGCACATTTTGACAAATGAAGTACATCGTTAATACCGAAAATATGCGTATTCTGCTCAAAATAGGCTACATATCTACCATGAAGATTTGCTGCTCTGCAGTGTTTATGCTAAAGTCAGCCTAATGGTATCTCTATTTAAACTGGGATAGAAGACGGTATTAATACAGCATAAAAAACAAACAGGCCGAGTTATCAATCATGAATTGATTGTAGGCTGCATGATTTCAAAATCGCAATCAACTGGTTTTCCTTGCATTAAGGCTAAACAGCAGCACACTGTTAAAACAAACAATTCAAGTCGTAATGATTTTACTGGCTTCCAGCAGAGACCCGCAAACCACAGAGGGACAGAAAGACAGTTTCTGCGTCAGGTCAGTGCTGTTAATAATAACCCGTCTCACACACACTCAGAGTCATGTCTGAGTCCTCTGTGCTTTCATTCCAGCCGTGCTTGAGACAGCTGAGCTGGAGAAAGTCTTAAGACTCAAGACAGATCAGATGAGAGTTGGGCTCGTGTTCGCTCTGCTTCTAGATCAGCCCGCAAACGATTGGAGGAACGGCTCAGAAAGACAAACTCTGAACAATGCCATACATAACGAGCATGGAAACACAGTTATTGTGATGGTTCTGGTGGTCCAGGGTGAGATGAATAGAGCGACGTTTGCCCAGGATCTGTAAGCAAACACAAACACCAGATTTGCTCTCTGAAAACATAGGCTAATCTGATTTTGACAGAACTTTGGTGGAAAACACTTCCCTTATGAAAATTAATCATGGTTTTATTGTAGTAAAAGTGTAGTAACCATGTTTTTTTTTTTTTTTGGTGTATTGATTACAATTTGTATAACCGCAGTTTTACTCCAAACACCATGGTTAAACTATGGTTAGTATTTCAAAACCACGGTTAATTTGTGGTTACCGTGGTTTAATTGGCTATATTAGCCAGGTTATTTTTTTATATGTGACCCTGGAGCACAAATCCAGTCTTAAGTCGCTGGGGTATAGTTGTAGCAATAGCCAAAAATATATTGTGTGGGTCAAAATTATCGATTTTTTGCCTAAAATCATTAGGATATTGAGTAAAGATCATGTTCCATGAAGATTTTTTGTAAATTTCTTTACATAAATATATCAAAACTTAATTTTTGATTAGTAATATGCATTGCTAAGAACTTCATTTGAACAACTTTAAAGGTGATTTTCTCAGTATTTAGATTTTTTGGCACCCTCAGATTCCAGATTTTTCAATAGTTGTATCTCGGCCAAATATTGTCCTATCCTAACAAACCATACATCAATGGAAAGATTATTTATTCAGCTTTCAGATGATGTAGAAATCTCAATTTTGAAAAATTGACACTTAAGGCTGGTTTTGTGGTCCAGGGTCACATATTTATTAAAACCATGGTTAATTTTTGTAAGGGCTACGGCTTATTGCAAATGATTCATTAGTGCGTGTTTTTTTAAATTAAGTATGTTTAAGGGAAAGTTCAACAGAATGCAATGAAGATCCAGTTCACCCGTGAGAGTCCCTGAACAGCCGTGAACGCCCGTCACTCGTGGAGAGGAACGATCCAACTTGGCGCAATTCACGGAAAAACAGTAAAAAGCGGTTCATATTTTACATGAAGGATTAATAAAACCTTGGTTCAGAATCACACAAGTTGGAAATTCAATCTCAGAATGCATGCACAACACTTCTTATGAGCCTGGCACAGTGCTGTTATGTTAATGTAAACTTTAACTTGGAATCGGCTAAAGGTGGCAAAAAGTGAATGCCAAGGACGGCATGGCATCTGCGATGCATTTCTAAATCTGAAACAGGATATTCTGACAGAAGTAAGGGATTCGTTTGGTTAATACTGTTTCTCTGTGGACATTTGGTCTTGGTTAGGTTAACATAAACGTCTTCTCAAGTAGAAAACCTGCTTAAAAACAAACATTTTCTTTACAATAATGAATTGTGTATTACAATACCAATGCATTTATTAACTCAGCAAACACAAAGTGTTCCTTTAGCATTCTCATATGTTAATTTTTGGGAACCAAATAATAACATTTAGGAAAGTTCTCTGTTGGTTCTTTTTTAATCCAGAAATTAACCTTCCCAGAACGTTCTTGTAACCAGTAATTAGCTTTGAAGAAATAATAGGCTAATCATTGTTATTTTAATTTTGATATAACGTCTTAAGATCTAACCGCCCTCAATAAACACACAAAATTATTCATACACAGTAACCATATTTTCTCAAGGCTTGTTCAACATTATTTCATTTCATACTTGAAGTTTTTAAACCGCAGTACTCAAGGGGGCGCTAGAGTTTCCTTTAAATCCAGCGAATGAGTGTCATTTCTGTCCCCAGGAGATTATAGGTACAAACATGCATAAAAGTGAACTATAAAATACATTTTAATATTAAGCAAAGTGTCCTGCACATTAATCTAACTGCAAATTTAAAATGTATAATTAAAAAATAAATAAAAACTACCTAAAACACTGAAAATATAGCATTTGTACATGTCCCCAGTCTAACACTACATTTTAACATGAAATATGTTTAAAATCCATCAGAAATCTTTTTTTTTTTTTTTTTTGCATTTTTGTGTACCTCCATATCCCATCTGTGCTTTAAATACATTTATTTCAAAATAAATTTATAATATTTTGGATAAAATACACATTTTAGTCGTGTCCCCAGGTTTCTCACTCAGTCCTGTTACCCTAACACATCCCCCTCTAAAAAACTGGGAAAAATCCTCAAGACACATTTTCTACATAATATTGCAACATCTGGATCTTCTGAAGGCAATGAAAAGATCGGAAGCATGTGGTCTTATTTTCTTATTTGATGATATTGTAACGGTGGCTGGGAGCGTCGATATACTGTCCTGTTACCTAAATTATTTCTTAGATGTATCACTATCTTTGTGAATCACTATAATTTGCTGAGTATTGTCATAATATTAGCATGTACTCCATGTGGCTAGATTATATGCATTTGCATTTGCAATCCTGATACTTTAAGTCCTGTTACTCATTTAGCCTATTCTTATACAGTGGGGGGAAAAATTATTGATCCTTTGCTAATTTTGTACGTTTGCCCACTGACAAAGAAATGATCAGTCTATAATTTTAATGGTAGGTTTATTTGAACAGTGAGAGACAGAATAACAAACATGGCCCCGTCCATCATCCCTTTGATGCGGTGCAGTTGTTCTGTCCCCGTAGCAGAAAAAGCATAATGTTTCTATATCAGTGCGGGCATTAACACCTCACATGTGTAGTCAAACCTGTATACTAATACACTGCTCAAAAAAATTAAAGGAACACTTTGAAAACACATCAGATCTCAATGGGGAAAAATATCATGCTGGATATCTATACTGGTATGGACTGGGTAATGTGTTAGGAATGAAAGGATGCCACATCGTTTGATGGAAATTAAAATTATCAACCTATAGAGGGCTGAATTCAAAGACACCCCGAAAATCAAAGTTAGTCCATAGCCAAAATGGCTAGTCCATTTTGTGAAATTTCATTGCAGCAACTCAAAATGTTACTCAGTAGTTTGTATGGACCCCACGTGCTTGTGTGCATGCCTGTCAACATCGGTGCATGCTCCTAATGAGACGACGGAGTCTGGGGTATTTTCTCCCAGATCTGGACCCAGGGCATCACTGAGCTCCTGGACAGTCTAAGGTGCAATCTGGCGCCGTCAGATGGACCGAAACATAATGTCCCAGAGGTGTTCTATTGGATTTAGGTTAGGCGAGCGTGGTAGCCATTCAATGGTATCAATTCCTTTATCCTCCAGGAACTGCCTGCATACTCTTGCCACATGAGGCCACCAGGAGCAACCCAGGACCCACTGCACCAGCGTAGGGTCTGACAATGGGTCCAAGGATTTCATCCCGATACCTAATGTCAGTCAGGGTGCCATTGTCTAGCCTGTAGAGGTTTGTGCGTCCCTCCGTGGATATGCCTCCCCAGACCACCACTGACCCACCACCAAACCGGTCATGCTAAACGATGTTACAGGCAGCATAACATTCTCCACGGCTTCTCCAGACCCTTTCACTTCTGTCACATGTGCTCAGGGTGAACCTGCTCTCATCTGTGAAAAGCACAGGGTGCCAGTGGCGGACCTACCAATTCTGGTGTTCAATGGCAAATGCCAATCAAGCTCCACGATGCCGGGCAGTGAGCACAGGGCCCACTAGAGGGCGTCAGGCCCTCAGGCCACCCTCATGAAGTCTGTTTCTGGCTGTTTGGTCAGAGACATTCACACCAGCAGCCTGCTGGAGGTCATTTTGTAGTGCTCTGGCAGTGCTCATCCTGTTCCTCCTTGCACAAAGGAGCAGATACCGTTCCTGCTGATGGGATAAGGACCTTCTACAGCCCTGTCCAGCTCTCCTAGAGTAACTGCCTGTCTCCTGGAATCTCCTCCATGCTCTTGAGACTGTGCTGGGAGACACGGCAAACCTTCTGGCAATGGCACGTATTGATGTGCCATCCTGGAGGAGTTGGACTGCTGTGCAACCTCTGTTGGGTCCAGGTGTCGCCTCATGCTACCAGTAGTGACACTGACCCTAGCCAAATGCAAAACTAGTGAAAAACAGTCAGAAAAGATGAGTAGGGAAAAAAAGTCAGTGGCCTCTACCTGTAAAACCATTCCTGTTTTGGGGGTCGTCTCATTGTTGCCCATCTAGTGCTCCTGTTATTAATTTCATTAACACCAAAGCAGCTGAAACTGATTAACAACCCCCTCTGCTACTTAACTGACCAGATCAATATCCCAGGATTTTAATTGACTTGATGCTATACTCTGATTAAAAAGTGTTCCTTTAATTTTTTTGAGCGGTGTATAATGGATACTCCTTCCTGTTACCCATTTCATTCCTGTTACTAAATAGTTTTTTTCTTTAAAAAATAAAGTTAAACCACTATTTTTTAAAGAAAAAAAACTATTTAGTAACAGGAATGAAATGGGTAACAGGAAGGAGTATCCATTAGTATAAAGTTTGGTCCATAATTTATCCTATTGTTTAATAAATTGCATCATAGAAAATTGATAAGCTTGTGGTTTGAGTCGCCTTTAAAATTAAAAAATGGGTTTGTGTACTTTAGAAAAATACAACTTGTGTAGATAAATAGTGACTTTTTATGATAAAAATAATGTTTTTTTGACCATGAAACCAACCATTTCTTTAAAATAAACAC
Source organism: Tor tambroides (assembly GCA_021397915.2). Classification (NCBI taxonomy): domain Eukaryota; kingdom Metazoa; phylum Chordata; class Actinopteri; order Cypriniformes; family Cyprinidae; genus Tor; species Tor tambroides. The sequence continues at coordinate 35,210 of JAFVLL020034341.1, forward strand.
CTGCCTGAGGGGGAAATGAAGGAATTTGTTGAAATATTTTTAAACATGCTTTTTAAAAGACATTAGAGTTTTGGTAACAGGACTGAGAAAAATCTTCCACTTAAAAATTGTGTAAAAAAAATAAAGTTACCTGAGATGGACCCATACAGATTTTGAATAGTTAAATATGTGTATTACTACATTTAGTCTTTAAAAAAGTTTTGGGGGCAAGTGGCACCCATTCGGTTGAATGAGATGTGTTATCATTATAGCAAGCTATATAAAGTTAATCTGGTAGGGTTCGATGGATAATTGATTAAACCAACTGATCACAACTGAATTGAAAACAGACTGTTTACTTCAATTCCTGATACGACATTCAGGTCACGTACTTTGAGCAACGGCATCAGACTTGCGTTCACATGATAATATGAAAATTTCACAATTTTCTCCACAGTTGGGCAGTTTGTACAGAAAACACCCAGCAACACAAACAAGAAAATGACACCATGATGTTTCCATTAGGAGTGTTTTATTCCAGACAGGCTCAGAAAGGAACAGAAACAAACAAACACAGCATAAACGCACACACAATACACTCAAACTCACTCGTGAACACAGTCCAGATGTCAGTCAGAAGAATTGACCGCTCAATAACTATAAACAAAGCTTTAAACAAAAGCAGCGTTCATCGTCTCGCAGCAGCACACGAGTGCAGGCAAGAGCTCCTCTCACGGATCCGAGTGTTACCACACACTTTCTCTGTATGGCTTAAAGACGTATGGAATCGGGCAACAACAACAGACAGAAACAAACAAACACAGCTTCTGTCTGTAAACAAGATCAGAACCTTCAGGGAGGACTGATGACTGAGATCCATCCATCTGGAAGCACTGGATATCCCATCTGAAAAACCTTCCAAAACACACTCGGCCCTCATTTCACCCCAAAATCAACACAAAGAAGAAATGTTTTGCATAAAAAAAACAAAAAACAAAAAACAAATGTGACATTATTCTCAGGACAATTTACAAATCCCCAATAAAAAAACAAAAATAAAAAAATAAAACAACAATAATAATAATAATAATTTTGAAAAGCCTCTGGGTGAAATGCAGTAATGAGAATTTTGGAGGGGCAATGCATTTAATTATTAAAATTATTTCAAAACCTGGTTATAAAATAATCTATATTTTAAGTATCCTAAATGTAATATCTTATTTCTTCCTTTTGATTTTAGGATAAAATGCAACCTTGGACCAAGGCATGAACCAAAACCCCCCCCAAAAACCCTGATGTTTTCATGAGATTGACCAGAGTGCGTTAAGTTCAGCAGAGGTTGTTGTGTGCGTCTCTCAGTCTGTGTCTATGTGGCAGGGGTTTGTTCCGGCGTCCAGAGCCGTGTGGTACAGTCTGATGAAGTCTTTATAAAGCGGAGCACATCCCAGCCACGCTTCCCCGAACCGCACGGCTCCCATGAAGAGGAACTCGCCCTGTCCCGCCCGCGGGCCGCAGCGCCGCGGCATCTTCACGCGACCCGTCCACCGGCCGTGCCCGCGCCCCCCGCCGCCGGACACGAACACACGGCTCTTCTGACGATACACGTGACTCAACCACACCACCACTGACGCCTGGTCTTCATCCTCCTCCTCCTCCACATGATGAATACTGCCGCGCACCACTGAGAGACAGAGAGCAGCGACAGAGATTACGACAATTTACAGAATAAAACGCACGAGTTTTAACATCTGAATCGTGCTGGAGCTTATATAACACAAATAACATTAAACAGGCAAAACATGCATGAACTATTTTCTTTTTAATTAACTTATTTTCCGAAATTCAAGTTCAATTCAATTTTTTTTTTATCATCTGAAATGTGCTGCAACTTTTATTACAAAGGGTCTTAAAATTGCAATTAAAATCAAGCATGCAAAACAAAGTCTGTTTTATTTTATTAACCAGTACATCTTATTTTGCAGCTGTTTTTTCTCTCAACAATGCAGTTTAGACTCTGTGTGACTTAAGGTCCTTGCACACTGATGCGTTTTTTTTTTTGTTTTGTTTTTTTTCGTATTAGTCATCCTTTCCTATCAAATTGCTTGCTACGGTGCGAAAACGCAGAAAATCGAACCTAATCCGATAATTTTTTTTTATGACGGACGAAAGTTTTGGAGGCAGTGTGTAAACGTGATTGACACAACGTGAGGTTGTATTTATTTTTTGACGTGCAAAAATTTCGGACAAGAATTTCAGACTCAGTGTGCAAAGACCTTCATAGTCAGTTATGGCTTATTTTCAGGAAAATATGGTACATTTTGGCAGGGAAACTATTAGTTTAGAGCAGTTAGAATCAGGTTTATCTTACCGAAATCGCTGGTGCAGATCGCCATCAGCAGCTCCTCATCAGCACAGGGTCTGCACGCAGCTAAAACACACACACAGACGCGTTTCATGAGTCTGAGACTGCAGCTGTGGCACACACAAACACAGGGAAATGGAGATACATTTCCTCCTCAGACGCGTCGGGTCTGTGCTGCGTCACACCCGTCACACTCCAGCTGTGTCTGAGTCCTGTGATCTCTGACCTTTGCCCTCTGACCCCGTTCAGATATTATCATTATCTGCCTTCCCTGCCACCAAACCCAGCATCTGACTGAGATTAAACCAGATTACAGCATGTTAAACATCTGTAAAATAAACACCTGTACATTTAAAGAAGGCTTTTATGGTTGATTTGCACATAATATTTGAAAAGTCTACCCAAAAATCCACCCAATAATATTAGAGCTCCTCCAGTGCCTAATACTTTTAAAGGTTGCATATTTGTGCCGTTTAGCCTTTCAATATTTTAACAGTGTTTACTATAGTAATTCTTGTCTGTGTTACTCGCAATGATCAGTGACATCGTAAATATGTATATCCTGTGAACCAAAATCTAACATTCTTCGAACGTTTATTATGGCAATTCTCAGAATAGGTTTTATGTTCACAACGTTAAAAAAACATTTATAGAACGTTCCTTAATGGTTATTTTTGTATGGAAGAGGATTAGGGCCAAGCGATAATAAAAAAAATAAAAAATAAAACCAACTCAAGATTAAAGTCATTAAATTACGAGCAAAAAGTCGAAATAAAGTGTTGAGAATAAACTCATTAAATTACGAGAAAAAAGTTGTTAAATTTCGAGGAAAAACTTGTTAAATCTTGAGAAAAAACACACTCGTGTCATGTTCATTTCATCTCGTTGGACGGTGTAAATTATCGTCTGCAGTGGTGGAGTTTGGAGAGTAATGCACTGGGGATTAGTGTATGATACGATCGATTGGGTTCGAGTCCGTCTTTTGCCAAACTCGCTTTTCTTCCTTTTCTCATCACATATCACATCGGAAAAAAGCAGAATAATTAGTAACATTTTTAATGTTTTAAAGATTCACAGTTTAATGTTATAGGTGTATTATTGTGCTTTAATGTTGATTAAACTACAATTTAATTTATTATTAAAAAAAATTATAATATTATAAAAAGGCTGTCATAGTTCACTCAAGTGAGTCAGATGTTCTGGTGAATCAGCAAAGGATTCATTACAGTGATTCAAAGAGATCAGAAGTGAATCAGACTACACCAGTCGTGCTGCATGTTTGTTTCTGCATGTTTTAGAAGACAGTATCATACGTCTTTTCCACATCAAATTGAGTTTATACTGACAATTTGGGTAAAATATAAATGTAAAGCATTGATCTCCAGACTCGCCCTGTGAAACGATTCAATGTAAATGTGATTTCTCACCTGAGTTAACCCATAAAAGCACGTTCAGACTCACACTTGCATACAGACCCCGACTCAAAGCGCTCTAAACTGCTCTTTAACGACTTTGATCACCTTCCACCCGCGGCTAACGGCTCATTAACATCCAGAGCGGAGATTGTGACGGGGGAAGGGACGCGTCCATCTCGTTTTACTGATCGCACACAGCTGAGGCCTCCAGACCAGCGCTGTTATTTTACTATGAGAGCTCAATCCTCAGACCTCAGATCAGCTGTTCAGACAATTTTATTTAATCGTATTTAGAAAATACATTTCCTATAATGTTTCAGTAAGATTTGTTTTTATTTAACACAACTTAAAATTAACTTACAAAGAATATTCCCTAATGGTTATTTTTTTTATGTTCCATAATAGTTATTTTTAGGTTCCTTAAAAGTTATGCGTATATATATATATATATATATATATTTTTTTTTTTCCCACAACTGTAAAGTAACTTTTACATAACTTTCTCTAATGCTTATTTTAAAGTTCCTTAATGGTTGTTTTTAGGTTTTATATCTACAAATGTAAAGTAACTTTTCCAGAATTTTCCCTAATGGTTATGTATTAGATTTTTATTTATAAACTTTACATGTATGTTCTGTGAATCAAAACCCAGCATTCTCAGAACTTTCTGGGAACCATAAATGACTGAAACAGCTGTCTTATGAGCGCCACAGACTTCAGTTAAAGGGTCAGCTGAACCAACAAATCACAGTTTGATAGCTCTATGATGAACAGAATAAAATTTATTGACTGAAAATCTGACAAAAATGGGATTTTAGTCATATGGATGACTGTTATGGTACTTTTTTGGAGCTTGAGCTTGTATAAATCAGGATCCACTTTCATTGCTTACAAGCGAACAGTTCGGACATTCCTAAAAAACTCCTTTCACTAACATGCACACACACACACACACACACACACACACACACACTTTTCTCCCTGTAGACCCATCAGAAGCCTGTCCAAGCGTGAGCATGAGTGAGACCAACAGGTGAGGAGCTCGGGACACCTCAAGACTTACATGTTTATGAATCTAAAGCCTCTGGGAATGGAGCGGGAAAAGAGAGGGGGAAGGGAAACAAAAGAAAAAGGCATTCTGAAGGGAACTCCAGGTAGCTATGTGGAAGAAACGAAGGACGAATCATGAAGATTTCAGTATGTAGCCTGTGATTCTTTACAAAGAGAACTGAATTATATCATTACAAATCCCTCTTGAAGCTATTAAGCTCATCTCACCTTCACAGACAATACAACAGCGTCTTTCATATCAAACTAACCAATGAGAGTGGACCTGGGCGAGCATCAGCCCAATCAGACGCAGCGCTGGCTGTGATCGACAGCTCTACAGGCCGGTTGACCCCGGCGGGCCTCCTGATTAGACTGTTTATTTTCTTATGTCAGGCTGAACACGGATCTGGGGGAGCGGCGGGGGCGGATGGGTTTGTCTGTGGTTTAGGTTTTACAGGGTCAGACGTTTTACAACCTCTCTAAAGCAGTCTTTCATGTGAATGACGGCCATTTGACAGTGTTGTTATTCGACCCCCAACACAACTCTCCCACTCTTTCACACATATTCCTGTATACGCTAGAGCTGGGTAATATGGTGAATATTTGCCATATTACGAAATTTAAAGATATCCAATATTGTTGTTTTTTTTATTATATAAAGTTCACTAACAATGTAAATATTATAATGATCACATCAGAGAACCAGTTTTAGACCCACTCCTTGTATCAGGAATATAAGACTATAAAAACTACAGAAGCAAAACACACACATAGAGATTCAGTTCTTTTTCTTCTCATGTTTCAATCAATGCAGAACTCTGATTATTCATTTGCATCCTAATTAAAAAAACAATGCACACGAACTATTGAAAATCCTCTTTTGTTAGTTAAAATAAGCTAAAAAAAATATTAGAAAAATTTATTTGACAAAAATATTCATCTTATAAATGTTGCATATAAAATATTAGATGCAAACCTAAAAAAAAAAAAAAAAAAAAAAAATAGAAATGTTGCAGTGGCAACTAACCGAAATAAAAGTTGAAGTACTAAAATTATGAAAACTTACTAATAAAAACAACAATATTAATAATAATAATAAAGTAGAAAAAAGTTAAATAATGTTTAAAAAAAAATTATTAAAGCTTACACAAAAATGCAAACTGAAAATATAAAAACAAAATCAAATTTAATATATATATATATATATATATATATATATATATATATATAAACACATTATAGTATGTATTTAATACTAAAATATAATTGTCAAGATGTCCCTGGATGGCATTTTACATGTTTTCATTTTGTATAAAAAACAGGTAATTATTATTATTATTATTATTATTATTAGTATTCTGTATTAAAAAATAATTTTGTGTATTGTTAAATTGGTGTATATAAATAAATAAAACATTAAATATATATTTTCTGCATAAATTTAATGAAAAAGTGCCTGATTATTAAGAATAATCATGCCTGATTATTCTTATTATATTTTACTTCTAGTATTGGATGTATTTGACAACAATGTGATTATGATTGTGATTATGATTCTTTTGAGTGTGAAAAATAAATAAATAAAAACATGTTTTAAAGGCATTTCAGGGCAAGTGTATAAATATGGAGGTAAAGTCTGAATTGAGACAGTTTTGTATACCTGTATGTGAGTGGGGCTGGTCTCCAGTCGTGTGTGTGGAGGTCAGCTGGTACTGAAAGGCAGTGATTCTCCGGCTGATGTCCCGGCGGGCCGAGGCCTCCACGAACAGCACCCCCTCCTGCAGACTGAAGCAGCGCATGCGTCCGGCCGCCTGGTCCTGCTCCGTCAGCAGCAGCCGCAGCGCTCCGGCCCGCTCCACGTACAGCCTGGCCCCGCGCGAGTCCGGCCGCGGCTTGACGCAGGCGCGCAGGGGACCCTCCGCCGCTGGCAGGTTGGGCCTCAGGTTGACGATGACGGCTCCTGTGGGATAGAGCCACTCCAGAGAGCCTTCGGCGCAGCGCAGGTACACCTGCTCCACGTCCCGCGCGTGAGACTCGTGCGTCAGCCCGCTGCAGACAGACAGAGAGCGCAAACAGAGCTGATCATTCCTCAACGCTCGCTGCACGACGGAGACATACTGTCACAAACCCTGGTGGACAGTCCTCCTGGAGAATCACAGCGTTTCAGTATCAGCTGAACTTCACACAGGCTCCAGGAGAACTGAAAATCTTGCACGATATTCATTATTTATCTTGAAAATTATGCATTTGCTTTGAAATACCTGTAAAAGATTTTTTTTTTCCCCCAGTCAAGGGAATCAGAATCACAGCCATTGTTAATAAACAGATTCAAAATGTGTAATGCAAACATTAAAAATAAAATAAAATCAGAATCAGATGTTTTCCACATTTTTTTCTGAATTAATACTCAAACATATGTATAAAAAAAAACATATTTTGATAATAATAAAAATGAAAAAGCACATAACAAAATTAGTAAAACGTAAAATAAAACTGAAAATACAAGCTAATTTAAAATATTAAGAAAATATTAAATAATATTGAATATTAAATTAATAATATTAAAATATTAACAAATACTGTAATAGAATAGAAAGAAAAAATAAAATATCACTTGAAAGAGAAATACATTTATTTTCATTATTTTATCTATATGCACTAATTTAGCAATGCACAATTTTAGCGATATATATATATACATCTATTTTTTTCCCACAAAATAAAACCATTAAAGAATGTAAAATGCCACGCAGTGACAACTTCCCAATGTTATTCTAGTGTTGCATCTACTATATCTACTATCTAGGCCTATCTACTTATAGTATTTATTAATATTTTGAATTACCTTCATATTTTCAATTTTAATTTAGTTTTACTAATTTTGTTATGGGCTTTTGTCATTTGTATTCCTTTTTACAACATTTATTTACATTTATTATTATTATTATTATTATTTTAGTTCAAGCCAAAGTACACGAATTGCTCGTTTTTTTCAAATGGCACAGAAATCTGAGAGCTTGACCAATTGTGATGTCCACGGCTTTGATCCCGTGACCTTCAGGATGAGCGTGACCTGCTCCTCATCTCCAAGAGCAACATCAGGACAGATCAGATGTCAAACGTGTGAGATATCAGCTCAACCTGAAGCCAAGAAGCTTATCGTATATGAGAAGGGTTGCATGCAGATATGGCACAAGCTGTCATCCAGATGTGACGTTTTCAGTTTCCCCGCCACAGCGCTTTCAAGTGGTTGTGGTTTGGCTTATTTTGGGATGATTACAGCGTTTGTGTCTGTCTCTGACGGGTGTGCAGAGGCTTTGAGATTTACACTCTTCAGGTGTACAGCATGAAAAAATATGACCTCCTTCTTAAAAAAAGCAGCATTGAAAACCCCATTCACTTTACCAGTTGAGTTTGTCCAATCTCATGCATTTAAAAACTAATTGGCTGATTCCAAAATACAGACTGAACATTTTACTGCATTTCCACCAAATGCTGAAGGACTGGGTCTTCATGAGGGCGAGTATGGTGGCTGGACTCCAGCTGGGGCATTATAATTAAACGGACGGGGTTTGGTTTCTGCTGAAATCAGTGCCAAATGTCCTCAGAGCAAAAGAGCCGAGTTTCGCACTCATGACCCCGAAATTCCCCCCCACTTCACCCGGCTTGGTTTTAATTAACGTTATTAAATCATTTTCTGGAGTCAATTAAGCTTGCGGCGCGTAATAGAGGCCAGATTCGGCGCGGTCTGCTTCAAAGAGTCAAATGAAGGAGTTAAAAGGAAAAGTGCGAGTCAGCTACTAAACCAGACAACAGAAAAAATACAGTCAGTGAGAGAGAGAGAGAGAGAGAGAGAGAGAGAGAGAGAGAGAACAGATGGATACGAACATCAATATGGGCGCATAACATACGAATGAAAGTGTGCGTTTTTTTAGCTGTAGCGAATTCATTCTAGTGAATCGATTCTTTCGAACGGTTCATTTTTGGAATTCGTGAAGCGTTTCACGTATTATTTTCTTGTAGTGACAAAGTATATTGAGTCAGATGTGATCTAATGATTCATACATGTTAAACTTTTCACTCTTGAACAAAGTTGTAATCCAGCGGAGTAATAATTTACGAACAAACCCTCACGAATCCGAATCGTCCCGGCGGCAACATTAAGAAGTGGTTCATAAGGACGATCGGTTCGCGAATCAGTGTCTTCAGGTAAAATGTAATAACATGTCCTCTAAGGGCATGCCCGGACCTTCCCCATCACCTAGCTCTCACAGGATTTCATCATTTAAACCCATTGCATCTTATACTTCTTAACAGTTATTGCAAGTCTTTGCATTTAACATTTCTTTGCATGGCCAAAAAAATAAAAAATAAAAAATAGATTAATAAATAAATAGGCCTATAGACTAAAATGTATAGGCTACAAAAGTTTTCCTTATAGCTACAAACATGCATGATGAACTGACAATGATCAATAGGATATTTCATAAAATATTTAGCTTGTTTTGTATGCAATGCAATCATGCAAAGTACTATCCAAAAACAATAGTTTTTAATGTGCAGTTAGTTTTGTACGCATTTTCTCCGGACAGAATAACGATAGCGTTGTATTTTAAGACCTTTATAATGATTGAAATGCAAGGCTCACCTTCCTCTCCAGTTGCACTGGTCGCTGGAATATTGTGCAGATCCACACAGGACCAGAGCTGATAACACAATGAATAAAAACATCCTCAAAACCCCCAACAATCTCTTCCAGTCTGTAGAAAATCTCAATCCACCGCCGCTCTGGATCACATCACTACATGACCGGATCAAGAGCGGACAGATCCGGAATAAAGAGCATGATCGCGCGTGAGTCTGAACCCCAGACACTGAAAGTGAGTCCCGCAGAAACTTTCTCCCTCATACAAACTCAAGCCCCGCCCACAACACTCGACACACCTCTAAGCCACGCCCCCGCCAACACGCCGCGGTCACCATTATATACAGCAGCAAGCACTGACACACTTACACTGCTGTTCACAAGTTTGGGATCAGTAAGATTTTTAATGTTTTTAAAATAAGTTTTTATGCGTATCAAGCCTACATTTATTTGATCAAAATACAAAAAAAACCAACAACAACAAAAACAGTAATTTTGTGAAATATTATTGCAATTTAAAATAACAATTTTCTATTTCAATGTGCTTTAAAATGTAATTGATTGCTGTGATCAAAGCTGCATTTTCAGCATCATTACTCCTGTCTTCAGTGTCACATGATCCTTCAGAAATCATTCTAATATGCTGATTTATCCTCAATGTTGGAAACAGTTGTGCTGCTTAATATTTTTTGGGACCTGTGATATTTTTTCAGGATACTTTTTCTTTTTCTTTCTTTCATACTTTTATTCAGTAGATGTGTTAAATGGATTAGAAAAGATTTCTATTTTCAATAAATGCTGTTCTTTTTAACCTTTAACAATATTCATGTTTTTTTTTGTTTTTTTTTTCTGTATTTTTGATCAGCCTTGGTCCATTAAAAAAATATATATATATCTTACTGATCCCATCCTTTTGAACAGCATTGTATTTGTTAATTAAGTCCTATTTAAGTCTAAAATTTAAGTTTATAACCCCATTTAGTGGTACTGTGGTTGTATGTGAAGCACCTTCAATGTAGGCCTACCTTCAAGTCCCAATACAGTAGCCTACTGTACTGTACTAGTGATACAACATTCATGTACAACCCTACAGTCTACTGTAAACAAAACTATCATGGAACATGTCCAAAAACATGGGTACTTCTGTGTATTTGTAATTGTCACATACAATAGGCAACTATACAGTGGTGACAGCCTATACCGAAATTTGTTGTACTGGCGAAAGACATAAATAACGGTAGGCTATATATTCAGTATCTGATAGCTTCATGCGCAGCGTATGGCATGGCTCTCTTGTAGGGTGTGTGACCCCAGGCGTGTCTCGAGGCGGCTGCGGTTATTCTGGGCTCTATAAACACAGCTATCAGATGCTGCTGAGTCGCGCGCTGTTATTACGGCTGCACGCGCCTCACGGGACACGACCGCTCACCGCGCATGCGCCACGCACCGAATATAGCGCCATAACACGAGCGCAAGATTGATTCAGTCCCACTCCAACAGCTAGATAAAAATAGATATAAAATATACATTGGATGAGTTCAGATGCAAAAGTCTCTCTAAGTGCCGTCTGAAATTTTCATCTAAAATGAGCATTTTTTATCACGCTCCTATGTTTAGGTTCAGTAATTTTACTATAATGGCAATGCTACTGCAGGTCCTTTTCTATGCAATTAAAGTGAAATAACTGAGCCTGATAAAAATGCTCAGTTTA
>JAFVLL020034342.1:0-18949 GCA_021397915.2 Tor tambroides
GGGCTGCGCCGCACCCCTGCGGCCAGCTCCTCGCTGTGGCCTCGGTGGACGCTGCTGCTGAGGCTGAGCAGGGGCGGAGGAAGCCGCGGGAGGGCACCTTCTGCGATGAGCAGGCGGAGCAGCCGTGGCCAGCGGCGGGGTAAAGGCAGCAGCGGGCCACCGGGGCAGGATATGTTTAATTGCCTCCGTCTGCTTCTGGGCAGCCGAGAACTGTTGGGCAAAGCTCTCGACTGCATCGCCGAAAAGGCCGGCCTGGGAGATAGGGGAGTCGAGAAAACAATATTTGTCGGTCTCCCGCATATCCGCCAGGTTCAGCCAGAGGTGGCGTTCCTGGACCACCAACATGGCCATCGTCTGACCGAGGGAGCGCACAGTGACTTTCATCGCTCTCAGGGTGAGGTCCATCGCTGCACGCAGCTCCTGCATCATCCCTGGGTCAGAACTACCCTCGTGCAACTCTTTTAATGCCTTGGCCTGATATACCTGCAGGAGTGCCATGGCGTTCTGGGACGGAGGCAGCCTGTCCAGCGGCACCGTAAGCACGGATGAGAACTTACAGGCTCTGGATGGGAGACAAAGGTTACCCCTCCAGGTGGAAGCGCTCCTCGGACACAATTGCATCGCAACTGCGCGCTCCACTGGGGGGACTGCCTCATAAACCCTGGCTGCCCCACCATCGAGGGTAGTGAGGGAGGAGGAGGCACCAGACCGGTTTTGGGTAGAAAAAGGTGCCTTCCATGACCTGGTTACCTCTTCATGCACTTCCGGGAAGAAAGGCACCAGGGCGGGGGGCTGAGATACAAATCATCTAACCTCGACGGCTCGGGACACGGTGGCTCTCTCCACTCGAGCCCGACCGCCTTGGCAGCCCGGGAAAGCATAGCTGTTAATTCTGGGTTAGGCTCGGACAACGCTACTCTCCCCGAAGGGGGCAACGCAGCCGAGTCCTCATCCCCAGACTCCAGCTCACCCTCCGATGCCGCGATCAACATCTGGTCATCCGGAGGCGCCATGAATGAAACGGCCGGACCCCCATACGAGGAACCGACACGTTCACCCGGAAGCTCTGCGGCTTGCGGCATGCTAGAGGAGTGGGGGCCCACGGAGATTCACTCGGCGGGGTTCGCCCCCACTATAACCCTCAGGCTACCCTGACTATTCACCGAAGTAGCTCTCTTCTGCAGACTAGAAGAGCGACTAGATCGGGGCATAGGTAAGGGGACCATTTTTGATGTACCAGAGTCTCAGCCTCAACGCCGTGATGGCCATGCCGCTACAGTGATGGCATGCCTCCACGAAGGCTGCCTCAGCGTGCTCAATGCCCAAACACGTGATGCAGTGATCGTGACCGTCATCCGGCGCCAGGAAACGACCGCATCCAGAAACGCACGGGTGAAACGGCATCTTTAGAAAGACGCACCTGTGTATGCTCTTTTAGGGAAATTAGCTCTTTTAGTGCTGAAGCACACAGGGGAACCACCGCTGCAGTGCCGTCAAAACCAACACCAGTCGAAAAAGCCTCTTCCCAGAGCGCTCGTTGACTCATCAGAAATCACTCTCAGACGAAAGGCAGAGCAGAACAATAGAACCGCTCGGCTCCGAAGTGAAAAGCTGAGTATACGTTGCACCTGTTGCCTACTTATGCTCGTGCTGTGACAAGCAGCAGCTGGATGCAATTATCGCATGCCAATTTGCATTGGCTCATTTAGTTTACACTCAAAGTAGATTGGTGTCTCGAAGCGAGATCCCATTCGTCGGTCACCGACGTGACGTGATAAGTTTTTGTTTCTTTTATTAGTTTGTTTGTTTCAAAGTTCAGCTGATTAAAAATGTTGGTAACACTTTAGTATAGGGACCAATTCTCACCATTAACTAGGTGTTTTTTAGCATGCTTATTATTAACATGTTGGCAGTTTATTAGTACTTAGCACATATTCTGCATGACCATATTCTACATCCCTAATCCTACCCAATACCTAATCTTAATAACTACCTTGCTAACTATTAATAAGCAGCAAATTAGGAGCTTATTGAGGCAAAAGACTTGGTTAATGGTTTGTTAATAGTGAGAATTGGACCTTAAAATAAAGTGTGAACAAAATGTTTGTATTAATTAATAATTTATCAGTCTAATTGGGTTAAAATAATGGTTTGTTCGTTCGTTTGTTCAAAAGCTCGTTATTAAAAAAAAAATATTTGTATTTAATAATGATGGAGCAACCTAATTTATGCAAAATTAAATGGTAAATTGAATTAAAATGAATGGTAAATGGTTTGTGTGTTTTTGTTGATTAATTAATTTATATAGTTAATTACATCCCTATTTATTTATTTATAGATCAAAATAAATTATGAAAACGAATAATGGCTTGTATTAAAATAACTGATACAGTAACGTATGGAACGAATCACAAAATGGAAAATCACAAATAATTATTTAGTCATGAAAAAGGCAATAATTTCAATATTTAATTAGCTACATCACATTAAAAATAAATAAATAATAATAATAATAATATGTTGTACCTTATATTTAATTTTTACCTTTTTAGAGTTTCCCCAGTCTAAAGGTGACCATTTCTTCAAAATTATATGCAACACATCTTCAGATTGTCATTAGCGCTGATCCAAGAAAGAAAACTACCTCTCTTCTTCTCTTGTTTGACTGCTGATGTTAAATGATTAATGTGGCCCATATTCCTGTCTGAGATGGAGTGTGACATGGCGGGATGTATCCTGAAAAATCAATGCTTTTCTGTTGACTGCTCACCGTTGACTGAAGCCTCGTGGATTACTTTAGCATTGAATCAATTTTGTTGGTCTGTCCCAAGTTTGATGTTTCATTACATTTTTTACCGTTCAGATCGGAGGTCAGAGAGAGGGGAAAAACTTCAGGTCTTTACGGGACTTGCAAGTAATTCTGTGTAATCCATTAAGTATAATATTGTGACGTGGCCAGCCTAGTCTCCAAAGATTAAGTTCCTGGACTTCTCTCTCTCAGCTCTAATTATGTGTTGTATGTGGTGTGAGAGTTGCTCTTCAAAAGCTCTGAACCCAGCATTTGATTCTAGGAGATCAGAACATCTCGCAAGCTTTGGTTGCCCTGCGAAAAGAGACTGAGAATTCACTTTGATAAACACATATCTTTAGGCTAGATTAAACCAGAACTCAGCAAACCCAGCGTGCCTCTCTCTGCACACAGGCTGTTTGAACATCCTCACTAGGGAGAGAAAAAATTTGCCTCCTGCTGCAAATTTCATTTAATCTTTTGAATCTTTTCCTCAAAACACAGACACAGAAAGATTGGAGAATTGGGGAAAGACTGAGCATCCAAAAATACTTTCTCGGGCCATCAATAGAAGTTGAGATAATGTAGGCTGTTGAAGGATCATCAGATCTGGATTTCAGAAAGTTTCCATGAATATTTATACACCGATCAGAATGAATAAAGTATCGACCTCGCGTTTCTCAGAGCTCAGTATTCCCTTTGATACGCCTTAAAGTGAGGAAATTTTGGGATTAAGATGTGGGGAACACTTTATTCTGACTGACAACGCTGGTTAGGAGACTATGATTTTAAACACGAATACACAAAAAATTTTGCGTTGTTTTCAGTAAGTTAGTAAATGTCTTGATAGATACGGCAAGTAACTATTTATGTAACTGTCATATGGAATTAGATTTTCTGAATATGACCACATATATATTAAGAAAATTGTAGTACAGTAACATGAGTGTGACAATGACTACAAGTTAATAAAGAGTAATATATTAAATTAGGTTATTTTGATTCATACTGAAGATTAGAAGTCTTGATATTTGCTCACATTATACGACAACATTTGAAAAAATTCTAACATTGCGGTTCAAAATGATATTGAACGACCCAGTGTTAAAACAGTTTAGCAGGTTCATCCTTCCAGCCTATTTTGCATTGTTGCAAAAGATGATACACAACTAAAATTATTTCTTATATGCGTCATTAATTAATTCATTTATTCATTCATTCATTCATTCATTCATTTATTTGTCCAAACTTCAGATGAATAAAAAGCACTGAGCAAATCAATTTATATAAAATAAAATGGTAAATTGGATTAAAATGAATGGTAAATGGTAAAACTAAAAATTTATATATATATATATATATATATATGGCAACACTTTAGAATAGGGAACACTCATTCGCTATTAACTACGACTTTTTCCTCAATAAATTCCTAATTAATATTTAGTAAGATAGTTGTTACGTTTAGGTATTGGGTAGGATTAGGGATGTAGAATAAGGTCATATAGAATAAGGCATTAATATGTGCTTAATTACTTCTAATAAATGGCTAATATTGTAGTAATACGCATGCTAATAAGCAACTAGTTAAGAGACCCTAAAATAAAGTGTTACCATATATATATATATATATATATATATATATATAATTTTATATTTTATATTTTATTTTATCAGTTGTTAAAGGAAGTGCCTTTGTTCTTCAACAGTTTTACAACCGTATTTATTTCTGACAAAAATATGGCAGAGTACAAGTATCAAATTCATTGCAACCACATGCAAAGATGATCCGTTGTGTTCTGTACTCAAGTAAAAATGCAGCATTTTACCTTGTTGTGGTTTGTGTGTACATGGTTGAAGTGAATATTAATGTGCTTAACTAAAAGATACAGCTGCTTTTTACCCACTGCGAGCTGTATGCTGCTCAAAAAATGACAAACTTTCATACTAAAAACATCTGATTTGGCTTGTTATGTGTGTGTCATATCGCTCAAAACAATAATTATCTACTACTTAACTTAGAATTATGGACAGTGAGTCAACAGATGTTTGTGTTTGGTTGGTGAGCTCTTTGTGCTGTGTCCAGGGAGACAAGCCATAATGTTTCAGTTATTATAAGCTTCAACCAAAATAGCTGCTTTTCTCATTCTTTTATTTATTTATTTTTTTTTAACTATGATATTTTCTTTGCTTATTAGGACATGCTTCAAGTAATGTATTTTTTTATGCTAAATGTTGCTATCATACTAATTTATGCTAACTGACTACAGCTGAGTTAAGCAACGGGAAGAAATCAGAAGTGAATAGCAGAACAAATCCATAATAGCAACTCTAACCAAATAATGCTTGCAAAATTGCACACAAATTGTTAACACCAGCAACCCTGATTCTAGCCCACTAACAAAGCCTTCACAGTGCAGAGATAGGAGACAAAGCTCCTTTAATTTGTATGTTTTTGTTTCTTTTATCTCAGAAATGCTTCCCGACATGGTATCTTTGAAAGAAAATAAAGCATTAAAATTTATTATGCAACATTTAATTATCATTATCCACATTAAAATTCACAATCCGCAGGTAGTTGTTGTCATTTACATGCGTTTAGTCAAGCATACTTAGACTGCAAACACTTCGACAGGTACTGAGGTCAGCCTCTACACACCCACAGCCAGAACAACAGAATCTCAATTACTGAACAACGGGAGCAAAACATTACAGAAAGTTTCAGTCAATAATGAGAATTTATATGGTACAGTAATTTTTGTCTTATTTACTTTCTGAATAATTAGTCAATCTTAGAATGCTCTATAACTACAAAAGACCTTAAAGACCTTGAGGAAAGTTTCATCTAGTCTGGTTCATAAGGAGGACAAAACCGCATCCTTAGTTAATAAAGAATACTAATTATGCTTGTTGCGCTCTACTTAGTCTTGTGTATATTTGACTCACTCTCTTTGTGGGCTTCCTCTCTAATTTACTATAACAGGCTTTACCCTTTGAGTTTTAATAACCATTGCTAATTTGATGTGAAGTTACAGATTTCTAAGGTTGTGCTTTTTGTAAATGAGTTTGAGGGACGGGAGAAATTTTATAAAATGTACTAGAGTTAAGTGTATGGCATTTATATGACTTATTATGTCAGTAATTCTGTTAGGCCTTCCTGTAGTTCAATTCATGTAGCAACGTCAAGGTCAATTTCCAGGAAAGCAAGTACTGATAAAATGCGTACCTTGAATACAATCTAAAAGTATCTGCCAAATGCATGTAAAAGTGAGAATTGGAACCATAATTTCTATTCAACTGGGTCAAATTAGATTTTTTCAGGCAAGTATATTTTAAATGCAACTGAATATTAGTACCTGATAATTAAATTGCATGATTAATATAGGTTAAAAAATGTTTCTCTTGAAATGAGGTGGCAGATGCATTTTCATGTCTGTTGAGTCCCACTTTCCACAAATCATTTGCTTTAAGATGACAATGACCGTTTTCCTCTAGACAAAAT
The DNA here is from genome assembly GCA_021397915.2 of Tor tambroides. Lineage (NCBI taxonomy): Eukaryota > Metazoa > Chordata > Actinopteri > Cypriniformes > Cyprinidae > Tor > Tor tambroides. The sequence goes on from JAFVLL020034342.1 coordinate 6,291, forward strand.
GTCAATGCTGCTCTTTTGCAAAGAATGAAAGTGCCTGTTGATCACTGGCTGTCAAGTTCTGTTGCTTGGTTTATTTGAGCTCAGGTCATCTTTTACGCTGAACAAAAACATAGCTAAAAGTATTTTTCCCCCCTTTTTTCACTTAGTGCACAAAGAGGCCCAGGACTGTGTATGATATGCCTGTTTAGTGTATCAGTAACATTATGATCTGATATCAGCTCATATCTCATACTCACTTTGAAGCATTTCTCCACAAATTTCTGGCTTGTACATTAAAATGAAGAGCTGTGAGTACCACAATAATGTAATTTTAGGTCTTCTTCAATCCATGTTTCTTCATGGCAAGGAGATTGGATGTACTCTATAATTATTTATACAACTCGTTGTACCTTTTTAATCTGTCCCCTTTGAATAAAAATGTAATGTAGATTTCCACAACCCCCTTTACAGATAAGTCTGCACTCTCGGACCAGCTCATTACAAACCGACTACCAGCAAACTGACAGGGAGAAATAGAAAGGAATGAAAAGCAGATAGACACGGAGACAAAGAAAGTATGAAAGAAACAGACTTATTCAACTAATCCCAGAGAGCAGAGTGGCAGAGAAATGATAGAAGCTTTGTAATGACATTCCTCTTCTCTTTTTTTGTTTCTTTGTCTCTTGCCTTTCTGTTTTTCAGCCTACCCTCTGGTTGATGGGAGGCCAGTCAAGCAGAAAAAGAGGATCTATCAAAGCAACAAAACGAATTAGCCACAGCAACCAAGTACACTTCAATTTATCACAGGACACATACCAAACCTCACACCAGGGCCCATATTCTTAAAGATTCTAAGAATCCTCTCAGAGAGCTCCTAATTTGGATTAAAAATTTCTGACTAGGAGTCTTAGCTTAAAAGCGATTCAGGACCAATCTGAGAGCAACTCTGAGCGAGGAAAAGACAAAAACTTTTATCTTAGTGAAGAGGCGGGGCTGACCCTGTTGCTAGCTATGACACAGTCTTTTGAAGAATGTGATTGGTTGGTTGCCCAAGAAGGAAATAAAAGAGTGCTTTTAAGAGTAGGGTCTATTATAATCTTTCACTTTGAAATTACAGACGTAATTACTTCCATTTCTGGCGCTATGGCATTTCTGCGTGGTGTCGGAGATGTTAGCGTGTCGCTAATAAGATCGATCACAAACATGATCCCTGCACGATCTAATGTGTAGCGTCTTATTAATCCATTGTCATGCATTGTGTGCAACACATTTATTCTCCCTCTTCATGTTTTGTCCATTTTCTCCACTGCTGGAGAAACTCTTAGCCTCTTAAAAGTCCTCGTCCATACTCCTAACAATTTCGGACCTTAAGACCTCTTTTAAGGGTTAAGATGCATTCTGAATTACTTTGTTATTTACCTTTTCTTTAATTCTAAGAGGAAACACCCACATTTCTAAGAATTTTCTTAGAATTTTGTTACTAGGTGTAAAGGACTTTAGCTCTTGGTTTAAGCTTTTATTATGAATTTTAGCTTTAGGGAATTTAAATCTTAAAATTAGGGTTGATTTGATATAATTAATTGATATTAATCAAAACGTCCGATTTATACCTTATTAACGATCGTTCAGCGAGTCATTCTATCAGTATGTCTGAGCAATTCTGTTTATTGTCGTTGCCACCACAATAATAGAATTAATTGGGTTAAATTTTGAGCATAGGTAACAGTCTCTGGGCAAAGTTTGATCTGAATATTATAATAGAAGATAAGAAGGCCTTTATAAATGTAACGAGAGTTTATTCGCTATTCTAAGATACATGAATATAAGCTAACAACACAAACACACATACACACATATGAATGCGCTATTGAAGAAAGTTAAAGTCTAGCCCTTTTTGGGCTATTTTGTGAATTCCGCCTAAGGAAGTTACACACAAGCAGAGAACTTTTCTATCTTTACTTTTAAAGATTAACTCAACCCAGGTTCAGCAAAATTATGGAGGTTGTTTGTTCCTTTCCTGGTTTGAGGGAACTCCGCGGATGATTGGCTCGTTGCGTGACGTCACTCTGGGAATGCCCTTCTGTGAGAGGTTGTTTTCCTGGTGGTGCGAGAATGGCACGCTTTGAAGTTGCTAGAGATCTTTGCGCAGCTTCAGGCTTTGAAGGGTTTCTTCAGAATTTTGACTAAGTATTGGTTCAATGCTCGGCCAGATGTTAACGGCTGGGAGCGCTTTTGTAGCGACTCGATGAGACGAAGTCAAAGTTTTCAGGCAGCGCGCGAGCAAGCAGAGAGCTTTGTGTCCAGTTTTAAACGGGCTGATTTCAGTACACCCACCAGGGTCTTCTTCCAATCAGATTGTTCTTGTAGGGCGGAGCCCCGCCCTCACGGCTCAGTTTTCCGTGCGTAAATTTATCTGCTTAGTTATTTTGACACATGAAGAAAATATCCTGGCAGATTTCTATACGTGTTATAATCATACATTATGATGCTAAAGGTTCATTTTCATTCACACCAACTTATTGCTTACGAAACCAGCTCTGATTCAACATCAAACAACAGGTATTTGGCATACACAAAGTACCTATACTATTTTTTATCTACTACACGGGTTAAGGCATAGATTAAACTATGCTAAGTTCTAAATAATCACCAAGCATATGATACTAAACACAGGGAAAAGTTATATGTCACAGATTAAGAAAATATCATTGGTTCCATTACACAGCAAGCTTATAAATGACAACCCGAATATAAAATACAACCTGAATATATATATTGTCTCTTGAGTATATTGCTTTTAATAGCAGCAGCTAAATGAATGTCTTTTCTTAGAAGTCCTTTGTAAAAGTTTGAGTCCTTTGTTTGTCCAAGAACGGGAGAGAGCGCGTTTCTGTTGAAGGAGAGACACAGCGCGCATTCTCTTGGAATGTGGGAGGTCTCAAGGGTCATAAAGTCACTTTGGGCATGTATCTGTAAAACTTCAACGCTCAGACATCTCGTCGTAAAAGTCTTTCCTTGTTGATCAAATTGTTGAATTACTGCGTTAAACGATCATCCTAGACCATGTCCAGATAGGGCGTTCTTTTTGTCCTGTTTCATTTGAATTATGGTTAAGTAATAAGAAGCCACAGTGACGTCCTGTTTAAATACATTCCAGATTTTCTCCACAAATCTGTCCTTGTTTTAGGGGTCTCGTGAGACGTTAGAGAGAACAGGACAGGATGCTGTTCCAACGATTGAGCGAGGTGCTGGCCATTTATTAATTTACGACCACAGATAATGAAAGGTAGAACTCCTTAGTTTCTGCTAAGGAATGTGCTGTCCTGCAATTATAGTTGTGTCTGTTCACTAAGGTTCTACATAGGAGCAACTCTTAGCACTAAGATTTTTCATGAATACGGGCCCTGGGGTATAGTGTGGATATTTTTAAAGTTACATCTACATTTGAAGGTGTTTATTTAAAAAATAAAAATAAAAAAGTCATACGTAAAGAAGTATATCTTAATATTTTTATGAAGAAATTAATACTTTTATTTAGCAAGGATGCATTAAATTGATACAAAGTAAAGACATTTATAATGTTAGAAAGGATTTCTTTTTCAAATAAATGTTGTTCTTTTGAAATTTCTATTTATTAAAGAATCCTTAAAAAATAAAATGTGTCACAGTTTCCACAAAAATATTAAGCAGAACAATAAGAAGAAATGTTTCTTGAGCTGCAAATCAACATACTAAAATGATTTTTAAAGAATCATGTGACACTGAAGACTGGATTAATGATGCTGAAAATTTAGCTTTACCTTCACAGGAATAAATTACATTTTAAATTGTAATAATATTTCACAATATAATTGTTTTGCTGTATTTTTGATCAAATAAATTCAACCTGGAGCATAAGAGAGTAATATGATGCAATAAAATGGCAGTGTACTGTGAAATAATGGCAAAAGATGCCTTGTATTGAACTCTTGGGCTTTGACCAGTGACCAGTGTAGTCCGGTTCATAAGCAAATGACTCTTCTGAACGAATTATTTTCAAAATCAAACAGTGTGTATGTTTTTCACAAACAAATTACTCTTATGAGCCAGGCTGTAAGTGAAAGATAGGTTACCAGCTTGAATCATTATGATGAACCATTCACTGAACTCAAAATCTGACTCACTATGCCAGTGCAAACAGTTTCAGTAAAGCCAAAGAAACACGCAGTATAGATGTTTAGTTCCTAGTTTGATCAAGGGGTTTTTAAAGGAATCTGTTCATCGAATGATTCAGTGTCTCATAGTTCATTGTTTGTTTCATGAATGAATTAGCATTGTTGAATGAATCACTTGAAATGAGTCACTGACTCGTTCAAACACAGTCACTTGCCACCAAATACTGTTGTAAAATGTGTTCCATGTTTAGCATGCATGAATCTTCACAAATGCAACAATTATTTAAATGAAACTTTCATTAAATGTTAGATATCCACAATACCTGACTGTCATTAATGTATCAGACTCTGAAGTTTACTTAACCAGACTGATCCACTCACAGGTTGTTTTCAGTTCCAGTTCAGAATAACAATATGGATGAGGCTCTCCTGGGACTCTAAGCCTTGCCAACTGCCAAGGCTTCATTCTGTCTCTTCAGCTCTCATTTTCCTCTCTCTTTCTCTCTCTCTGACATATTCCCTTCCTTTCTCTTGACTGCATAGACTGAGACTTCAGTAAATAGCAGAGAAGAGGGCTTTAAAGCCTTGTAGTCTTTGAATAAATTTAAACTAACTTTGCTGTTCTTGTGAAGTAAAATTCAGCCTGTTGATCCGGTCTGCTCTTCTTTGAGACTGATAAACTTCAGCTGCCCACCTCACATGGCTGAATGAGTCAGAGGTTTAATGTTCCAGGCTGAAATCATTGTATAAAGGAGTTAGTCCTTGACACATGCATGAGAGAATTTACCAAGAAAATCTATGACCTGCAAAAATCTGAGGAACCAAGGCTCAGGGTTTGTTGCATAAAGAAAGTTGTTTGCCGCATTATCAATTCACTGTAAAGTTGCTATCTATCTATCTATCTATCTATCTATCTATCTATCTATCTATCTGTCTGTCTGTCTGTCTGTCTGTATTTATTTGTTTGTTTGTTTGTTTGTTTAATAATCAACTATTCATTAAACATTAAAATGTTCAGAAAATGTTGTCATACAGCATACAGCATTGCATTTCATAACAATATTATTATTATTATCATTATTATTGTTGTTGCTGTTGTTAAATTTACTATACTAAATATTACAGTATTATTATATAAATATAACATTGCAGATTTTTACACAGTATTGTGCTTCTGTTGTTAACATACATTTTAACACGTGGTGAATTCGTTCTGACATGCAATTGCGTTATTGCTGTTAACATGTGTTACGCTCATCCAACACTCAGGCAAAATCATGCTCCAGGCAAAATCATGCAAGTCCAATTCGCACTGCACACATTTTCTGATTGCCACAGACCGCTAGAGTTTCTCAGCTCATCCAATTTGCAAAAAAGCATTTAGCCAGGCTCAAATCAAATACACATGGATCTCTCAAGGTGTTTCTGGTGTACGATCCCTGGCCCAGAGCATGAAGCAGATGAATAAAAATAAGGACGAAGACAGACATCTAGAATACAAGAGAGAGAAAGACCGAAAGTAAGTGATCAGGATCCATTCCTGTTATGATGGATGAGTAGGTAACCAAAGCTCCAAAGATGTTCAGATTTCCTAGGGAGTGTTTGAAGAACAACTCTCGCAAAAGTAGTACAACACAAAAGTGGAGCTAATAGAGAGAGACGAAGAGAGAAAATAAGACATCGGAAACCACTGCTGTCAGGATGGATGAGTAGGTAAATGCAGTGCAGCATTGCTTTCCTGCTGCGTTCCTAATGCCCTAAGAGCAAGGCTAATGTGCTCTAAAGTGATGCTTCTGTCTTCATCTGGGGTGTAGATGCTGGGACTGTTCTGAGGTACTAGAATTAGGAAGGAGAAAAGAGGTGTAGGAAAGAGTAAATGTGGGAAATGAATGAGCACAATCAGTGGAGTGGAGGGCAGTCATTAGTTTTCCGGCTGTCACTGTGGTCCGCTCATTCTCTCGTAACGTGTGAAGGTTAACACCTCTCAGGAAACTGTCTGGAGAATTCCACTGTTAAATTGTATTATAAAAATATTCTATAATGTAATATGCATTTTTTGAGCCTTATGGGAGCCTGTTTCCACTTCAGAATAATGAAAAAGGTAATTGCAAGTTAAAAAAGGTAATTATGATTACGGGAAATAAAGTTGAAGTTGTGAAATAAAAAGTTATTTTGTGAGATATACAGTGAAATTGTAATTGGGAGAAATATTATGAGAAATAAAGTCACAGTTCCAAGAAATAAAGTTGTACTGTATCATATAAAGGGAGAAATAAAATGATCATCTCTTTTTAGGAATAAAGAATAATTATTAATAATTAATAATAATTAATTAAATCTGGAATTATTTACTTAGAAAACAGGGAAGCCAAATGTGTTTACTAGCAATTTTTGAGTGAAAATTGTTTGAAAGTATTATCCTACACTTTTTTTTTTTTTTACCTCCATTGTAAGTTACTATTAAGTGTTTTATGCTGGCTGCTTTCAGATGTTAAAGTTGCTTCTGTTCATTTATCATTTAGAAAGCTACATGACAATGAGAAATGTTCTGTGATTAATAAATTTAGTTTGAATACTGAAATGCATTTCTGTGCTGTTTTGAGCTGCTGTATGTCCTCAGGTTACATGGGCTTGTAGCATTATCTATTCATCTCCACTATTTCACCTACACTTTCACACTTTTCAGAATTCTCTCAGTATTTGTCAGTGGCATTGACATTCAAAAGGTCAGTGCGAGTCCACTGGAAGAATTTCTTTCATCGATGTGTACGAGCAAATAGCTTATTGAGCGATTTAAAAAGAGTCTGATTCAGTACTTATTAATGAAGCAACAGAGGTCCCCGTCAAATTCTCTAGTTCTTCTAAATATCACCAGCAGTGGCACTAGAGCCAAATCTGCCTTTGTTCCACTGTGATTGTGCAGCTTTTCTAAAAAGCACAATACAATGGGATGATTGAGTGTAGGAGAGCATCTGAGGGACTATGAGGGACTTCATCGAGTCCAGTTTACAGCACCTCCGGTTCGGCAATGACATTTTAGAGTGATGTTGCAGTAATGGTTTGTTCCACCTGAAAGCACATTTTTTATTGATTATGGTGTCCAAACTGTCCCTTTAACTATAAGCATGTACACAATGGGGTAATATTACACCACAGGTTTGGAGAGATGACCGATGCCTGTTGAGCCCTAGGTTTATATTAAAAGAATAGTTCACCAAAAAATGAAAATTTGCTGAAAAGTTCCTTACCCTCAAGCCATTTGTTTCTTCATCTGAACAGATTTGGAGAAATTAAGCATTACATCACTTGCTCACCAATGGGTCCTCTGCAGTGAATGGGTGCCGTCAGAATAAGAGTTTAAATAGCTGATAAAATCATTCTAGTAATCCGCAACACGACACCAGTCCATCAACTAACGTGAAGTAAAGATTTGAGTCAATAACGCTTCCTCCAATGAAAAAAAATCCATCCCGTTGTCCTCTCACATCATATTCCACCAACATATGTTTTGGACTGTTTTAGCCTGTAAACAGTGCTTTATCTGTGCATATTTCTCTTCTGACGAGACAACTTTTCACTGAAGCAAGCAATGAACAGTTTTTTTTTTCCTTCTTCTTCACAAAATTAATTGATGGACTGGAGTCTTGTTGATTATAGTGATGCTTTTATCAGCTGTTTGGACTCTCATTCTAATGGTACCCATACAAAAGTTTGGGGCCTGTACGATTTTTAAATGCTTATGTTCACCAAGGCTGCATTTATTTAATCAAAACACAGTAAAAGAGTAATATTGTGAAATATTATTACAATTTTATATATTTTAAAATGGAATTTATTCCTATGATGGAAAAGCTGAATTCAAGCAGCCATTACTCCAGTCTTCAGTATCACATGATCCTTCAGAAATAATTTTTGCAATTATATCCGGGATTCTTTGATGAATAGAAAGTTAAAAAGAACAGCATTTATTTGAAATAGAAATCTTTTGAAACATTATAAATATTACTAACCCTGAGTAGTCTGAAAAGTTCAAGCGTATATTTCAGAGCACATATAACTATGCGTACTTGCATAATTGTCTTGATGGCAACTTTGCTGAAATCACCAAATATCTCACTTTCCCCATAAAGACACTTGGAACGGCAATTGAAAGCACTCTGGCAGTAAAATGTGGAGGGCCTGCATCATCTCTTTGATCAGGCACTCTCACTGAAGCTGTTGCCCTCAGGATTACATTCTGTTTTATGCTTTTGTAGTTTATTTGATCCATTAGTTCTTGTGTATTCCAATCATAACCGCTGTAGGGTTTTTTTATTTTATTATTTTTTTTTATCTTTGCCCGTTTTACTTTAGGTTTGCGTGCGCGTGTGTGTGTGTGTGTACACAGTACATTCGTATAAGCTCTTTTTGACAAGGCAGTTATTGATGGCCACAGAGCAAGCTGTACAGCTGTAGGCAACAACTATTACAGCAAGTAGTCTTAAACAAACCTACAGTAACTTTTAAATGCCCCCAGAGTGTATTTAAACTGTTCCCATCTGATACGCCACCCCGTGATGATAAGAGCTGAGTGCAGTTTGAGGGATTCATTCATATATATGACTGAAGTGAACACCTGGTTTCTATAATGTTATGATACTTTCTATAATTTTATGATACTGTTTCTGCTTGAGAGTGAAAAATAAAGGTAATTGTGACTATTTCTTGAAATTGTGACTTTATATTTCACAATTGTGACTTTGGTTCTCATAATTGCAACTTTAGATCGGAATTGTAACTTAATCTCTTCAGTGAGTGCTGAAAAATAAGCTTATATGCTTTCACCATTCATTATTTCTTAATTCCTTATTCCCTTCCCTGTACTAGCTTGTACTATTCTGAACAAAGTCTGAAACTTTGTATTACTAGCACTTCTTGTGTGTATTGCCTTCTTAAGATGGCTCGATTGTTGTACTCTTCATCTGTTTGCTAAATGAATAAATGCAAATGTATATACATTATAAATGCAACTGAATATACAGTATAATATATTGCATATATACTTGCAATTGCACATCTCACATTGTAACTTTATGTATTGTTTATTTCTTTATTTCTTGTCTAAACTTCTCACATTTACCTGTTTTGTTTTCCCACTAAAAGTGTGAAAATGCATTTGAGTACAAAATGAATTGCCATTGTTATGTGTATATGTGCTAAAAGTTACATTTGTGCTAATCAGCATTGATTATAAGCCATAAAACCTTCAACTACTAACTTTCAAAACTTTTCAACTTATTTGATAAAGCATTGGACATATCCCCAGTTTCTCTCAATTAGACACAAAACAACCTCAGGCAGTGTTTAAAGCTCTGGCCTTCATTCAGATATATCTATTCCCCACATTTTCCACTCTTGGGTCAATCAGGCTTATATAGCAATTTGTCATTTCATTGTTTGTGCCAATAGTTTTTTTTTTTTTTTTTTCTTGGTGCGCTAAAGCAATACACATCTCATCTAATCAGCTCACTCTGATTTTTTTTGGAAGGTGTGTGTTAATCATGACTCGGGTATTAGTTGAGCCTGCTTAACTGCTTTGTGTTAAATACTTTTATAATATCCATTTAATGCTCAGTCAATATGTTGTTATAGTTGTTATATACAGTGAACCAGAGACAAATTATGACCAAATTCACATCCATACTGTTTTTTTTTTTCTAATTATGCTCATTGGTATTAATGAAGTGGTCAGTGTCTTACTGTTAGGTAACTGAATCTGGATATCTTCAAATATGTCACAATAGTCATTATTTATCAGATCATTTTATATTTCTCCATAAAATCCAGTCCTTCTCACCCAACATTAAAAAAGAATCACAGAAAATCTTTTATTCAAGGGATCATATCACATCTGGTTTGATTTGATTTTTTTTTTTTGTTTTGTTTTGTTTTGTGAACAGTTTCTTCAACAGATTAATAGCTCCTAATAGCTGCTGTTTCACTTTCAGAAGACATTTTCCTGATCTAACTCTTTCTCAAGCGCTGATATTTCCCACTGTTATATCGTGAGACTTTTGAAACACAGCATTATTATTAACTAAAGCCTTGCGCAGTGATTTTGCTCATCCTAAGTGCTGCAAACCACTTAGCATATTGTTAGCATTTAATCAACGGATGGTTTTATAGAACACATGTTGATCTCCTAGAAGTGATTGTCAAAATTTATGATTGTAGTCCCCATCTCAAACCTTGAAATGTCCTCAATAGTAAACACAGATGATGTGATCTAAGCAATGCACTCAGATAGGCCTAAAAGATTGCATTCAGCTCTAATTTTGTTCTTTTAGTGAATCAGGCATTAAAACAATGCAGAAAGTGTCTGCAAATAAACAGTGCCATCAGTGGATGTTTTTTTTTTTTAAATCACCCCGAGAGAGAGAGAGAGAGAGAGAGAGAGAGAGAGAGAGAGAGAGAGAAACAAGACATTAGTGTTCCTGCAGGAAAACATTTCTCAAGAGCTGCTAAAGGTGACTGAGGACTTGCTACTTACTGTAAACCCTATGAACAATTGTTTCCTTCTCTCTCACTCTTTCTTTCATGAATCCAATTAGTTTGTGTCAAATTTCAAATTAGTTTGTGTTTTTGTACTGTATGTAGGAAATGACAATACAGGTCTGTTTTATAAAAGGAGCAGGTTTTTACATGTTGTTAGTATCAAAGTTCTGTAGATTTGCAATACTCTTAAACTGCTGGAAAACATACATTGTTACATGAAAAAGTAATACTGACTGACTAAATTAAGATAGACAAATAGATATATTTTGTCAAAAAACAGCAATGCGTTATAGGGCTATGTGAACGAGTGCCCTTTAATTATCTATGGACAGTTTTGACCCTGTAGACTTTTAGAAATAAACACACTTAAAACAATTTTCACACTCTTACATTTTCACTCTCACTGGTTAATTTAATTTGTCCACTAACAATGTCTAACAGTGTATCACAGGGAAATTCTGTTATTTTTCTGTCATATTTCCTCCACATTTCAAAACAATGTGTTGTGTTTAGTAGCGTTCTTTGGTGGTAATGACATTTTAAGCATTTTCAGAATAAATTGGCCAACTAACATGACCAACTAACTTTTTTTTTATGCTAACCCTTCACAATTGTTGAATGATTTGACAAAATTACAGCTTGGAAATGGAAATACGTTACTCCATTGATCAATAACAAACAAGTTGGTGCATTGATGTCAACAAAATAATCTCTCAGAATGCTTTATAACTGCGGAACAGTTGAAAATAGAGTTGAAAATTTTAAAAAGAGGCATGGTTTAGAGGAGATTGTCAATGAATTTTAATGCTAAAGAGCAATTACCATCTCTGTATTGTACATACAGTTTTTTGTATTGTACATTTATTTTTTGGCTTTTCATTTCTGTTTTATATTATACGCAATACAATAACTCAATAAAAGTAATGTAAGATCATGAATTAAGGTTGTAAGATCTTTTATTTCTAACATACGGCTTTCTATGGAACATTTTACACGAATGGACAAAGACAAAGTATCCAATTACATTAGAGCAGAAGACTGAATCACTAGAGAGAGATATAGCAAATGAAAAGCAGTGGCACTGCCTTAGTTGAAAAGTAAAGTTTTAAAATTATATAGAAACAAAAAAACAAAAAATGACCTCCGACAATAAATTTAATTAGATGGTATAAATTTGGAGAATTATAAATTTTTATCCAATGCAGCAATGCATGTCACTGCTGGCTCACTTGAAAGAAAACTCATTCAGTGGGAACATTTGTTATCTCCAAATTCAGGTCTTAGCCTCAACACAAAACCCAGACAGGGTGGACTCAAGTAGAGCAGACGCAATAGCTATACAGATAAGTTTATCATGCTAGGGCTGCTTCAGTATATATTCTCAGACATGTCATGTTTCATAACCTATGAACTTTAACCACTATAGGCCACCAGATGAAGAGTAACCAACTGAAAGTAATGATACTAATAACTTTCTATCAGTGGTGCTTTTGACAAAACATTCCATCTGTTTCTCTTATGGCACTGTGACTTTCACTTTACAGTATTTTTATTCAGAAATAATGCTATTCTAAAACACTTTTGAAATTTATTGCCTTCTTAATTAGCCTCAGTGTTGTTAGATAATTGATTATATTATAGGGTTATCTGTCATATTTTATCCACATTTGTGTTTAATAGGATTCTACAGCACTACAATTGTATATTGGCAAGTTAAAAGCTAGTCTAGCCCTAGAGGCTTCTCAAAATTATAAGGAAGAAATTGCTGAGAAATTGAGCAATTTGTGTACCTGCGTCCCTATGATAGCTAAGCAAGTGTATAGTCACTCCATATATGGCCACTTCAGCTGAACATGGTGTGGGCTAAAGATAGCATTTCACTTTAAAGAATTTGGTCATCCAGCCCGATCTCACGGCAATTCGTACATATTTTACGAGGTGGCTAATTCGTACGAATTCGTACGACCTCACTCGTACAAATTCATATGATTT
>JAFVLL020034343.1:0-62705 GCA_021397915.2 Tor tambroides
GGAAGCAGTAGGTCATCCGGGTACTTCTCGCCTACTGTTTTTCGAATACTATGAATTCGGACATACTACTCACCTCGCATACTGTTTTTCGCATACTATATAGTAGGGAAGTATGCGATTTCGGACGCACCGGTGGAGTTGAGTGTCATCAGCATAGCAGTGATAAGAAAAGCCATGCTTCTGAATGACAGATCCTAATGATGACATTAAATTACTTAATTAGAAGGTGTTTTAAAGTCTAATAAATTTTAAAATTGACAGCTCTCAATTATACTGTAATGCTGAATGGCTTCAGTGATACTTGCCTTTTGTCATAAAAAATATGCCATTAAGCAAATATTAAAAATATACTGTCTTTGTTGTTTCAACATTAATTTGAAGATTGAATGTGAAATTATTGCAATATAAAAGTATATTTAAAAACGTTAATGTTAGGTGGGATTAATCGCAATTAATTTCAGAAAAAATGTGCGATTAATTAGTTAATTTTTTTTAATTGTCAGCACTAGTATTTACGTAATTAGGATCTGCCTGAGTATCTGTGTTTCCATTTTGACTGTCATTATTGCTGAATGTAACTGTACTCATGTTAGTATCACAGTTGGGAATTTCACAGATGAATTGGCTGCCAACTTGCAAGTTGTCCTTGAATTCTGCCCTTTTTGCGGCAGCTGTTTCTTAACACCTGTTCACACAGAGTTCACTTCCTCTCTCTCCCACAGGCATGCCAGACTTCCTGGAGAAGCTTCACACTGCTGCTCTCAGAGCTAAAAACATGGACGTCGGTGTCCATGACTACGTCAGCATCGTAAAACCTACCCAAGAACGACTAGCTGACAACGCTCACACCGGAGGCCCGAGTCAAATCTACGCCTGAGCGTCCCGCCACAGCTATACTGTAGTAAAACAGAGCATTTTTCACTTACGGGGTCATTAATGGAAACCACGAAGAAATCCGAACCATCTATTCCCAAAATTCATCTATGCCATTGACCAATCCTGCACTAACTGTCATACTGAGCGCTCACATCCCCCATTTTGTATGCTGTTAGTTTGCTTCCTCTTTCTGTATGGTGCATCTGCTGAGATGAGCCAAAATAATGCCATTTATTAATTGTAGATTCTCCTGCCAAAGCCGTATTTCACTCCACATTTACATCACGATCACCAGAATCGATGAGATGCTGAAAAACAACAGGAGAAGCATGTACACACCGCTCCAGCTTCAACTTCAGGAAGTCGTTCGTGCGCGAAGCCACTTTTTTTTTTTTTTTTTTTTTTTTTCATTTTGTAGTTCTTTTTTCCAGTTTTTGCTTTGATGAACTGCTCTCAGCAGAACCATATCGACTTACCATCGCCCTCATTTACCGTGTGAATGTTCACTGCCAGTAAAACCCAAACAGCCTTCGCAAGATCACCAAAACCTCCTCTGGAAACACAAGAGAGGTGTGTCTTATGCCAACCGCAACATCCTCACGATCAGGCTTGGCTTCCTCCTGCGCTCTAGAGGGCTGTTTGAAGTCTAAAACATCTTTTCTACTCTCAACTCCAGCAAATGAGGACACTGTGATTTAATGTTGTAATGAAAGTGGAACTACGGTGCACAAGTTGGCATACAAACGGACTGCAGGAGGGATTTTGTGCAAGTGCAAAGAATTCAGGGGTGTTTTTTGTGATTGGGAATCCACTTTAATTGGATTTGTCTGTGTTATACATGTTTATACTTCAAAAAAGTAAAAAAATTGAATTGGTAGTCAAATTTGGCTTGTTGATGCAGATTACACTGACTTTGAACAATATGCAGACATAAATCAAAATCCTGTTGGGTCTCCATCCCATCGTTTGACCTTTATTTCATACTGATGTTTGTCATAACACACCAGTGAAGTTACAGATACAGTAGCGCGTCAGTTTGCCGTATGGAGAAAAAGTATGTAAATCATCTAAGGTACATGCGCGTTGGCTTTTGTTGTAACCGTTTCTTCTTCATGGTCTCCACAGAGGAAAATTTAAAATGAAAGCGGATCTTTCAAATTCCAAGATCAGATTTTATTTGGTGAATGTATGCAAATGTATACTCGTTTATGACATCCAGATGTCCTCTTTGAATTAGGTTAGCACTTGATAATGGCATGACACTTTTTGTTACATGATAGGTAACTAAATAGGCATAATTTTCAGAAAACATTGTTGCGCTTGAAATGTGAATGGTCCCAAAGACGCACTGTTGAGTTGATTATGGCATCCATATAATCAACTATGCAAGTTTCTGTTTTAAATATATGCTCTTTATTGAAGGTGTAAGTAAACATCAGAGTCCTATTTACTTTTGTTCCATATGAAATTGTTAATTCCCCCTTTTTTTGTTACTGTCCTTCTTTCTTTAATTTAGTCAGAATTCCCTTTTTGCACCATTCTGTTAAGGTTCATAAAAAGACGTGGCCTAAATGTATTTGTGTATGTTTAACACCTAGATGGCACTGCCCTGTTGACATCCCAGTGTGTTTAAGAAAAAAATGCAGTAAAATACTCTTTTTGTTAAAAAAAAAAAAAAAAAAAGTTTTAAGGCTATGGCGATTATAGTTTTCTGTGATTTTGTATCATGTTTAAAACAATTGTTCACAGTGGTCAGTCAAAAGGTACTTTGAAAGGTCTAACTATTAAGAAATATTCCAGGTTTTAAGATATGCTGTATTGACAACATTATTTTGTGGTATGTTGTCGATGACCACGGATAATAATTTTGATTTTGACCTTAGTTTTGGAAGAAAAAGTTTTTTTTTTTACGAACTGAGGTGCAGGTTGAAATTATGTACTCTGCTAATATAGCACAACTACTTTTTTTGCTCCTTAATGCATACAAATACAAATATCCCAGTGTCATATCTTGTCCCGTTTCCCAAAAATAACAGTGTTCATTTATTCCCAGGCATTTTACATTTCTGTCCACCCATCCTTAATATGGTTGTTGAGGACATTCTGTGTTTTCTGCCATTTCATCTAAACATCACGTTGAAATCTCAGATATTCACTAGTATACTAAAAAAGTGCATTTTCTTGGTGGTGTTTAACAACACACCGCTTGTGATTTGAGTCAAAGCATCACAATAAAGCTCAACCGCAGTTTAATGCACTTAATAGCATTTTCACTTTTTCTAATATCTAAACTAGAAGTGTTCTACTGTAATCTCAAGTGAAATAGTGTATGTATGAATGATTGAGACGCCAGAAGCATGAGAGTTTGTTTTTTGCTCTAATGTGAAAATGAATTAATTGGTGACGATAAAATAATTTGAAATAATTTCTGAGTCTTGTTTTTTTATTTTTATTAACGTAGGCAAAGTATTGAAGGCTGTGACCTTCAAAAACAGGTCAGTAAATCTGTTTTAATAGCTTCTAATCATCACATGCAGCCACTTCTGGGAACAACAGAATAAATGTAAATCCAATAACATATTTCACAGATAGATTGCATTTACTTAATAGTCTAGATATGTATTATTAATGGTGTTTGTATTATCATTGCTCATATTCAAGGTTAGTGATCTAAATAAGCCGCTAACATAAATTGCAGCAAAGCCTTGGTTACACCTCATGTTGGCAAGCTGTGCACATCCAAACACCACTGTTTTCTTTTAAAAGTAAATGTAAAAGTCTAGTCATGCATGTTACTGTTGTTCCTGTTCAATATGCACATCACACCCAGACCACTGAATGCAGTATGTGTATATATTGATGAAATACATAATCTTAGTCATAATTGTACTTCAATTATAGTGCATTTTCATTGCCTGGACTTCTGTAGCATTTATTGATTGATTACATTCACACTTAGATATTCATTCATCCATTTTATGGTTGCTATGCATCTTTTTAAACCATTCAGTGAATCAGTTAAAGTATTCAAAATCTCTGTAAGGTGCTATAAATAATTATAAAATGTGAGTCAAGAGGTCAAATCTCCAAAGATTCAATAAATAAAACACTTGTGCACAGGCAAACGGATGACACAATATTCGAGCAGAGTCCATTACTTCGAAAATGACTGGGGCTGAGTAGTGCAACCTAACATGACCTCTGACTGTACACCGGAGTGGTTCATTCATCTAGAGACTGACTGTAAGTGCCGCTCTGCAATGAGCTCCACCCATTATCATGACCTCCCGACTGCATCTAAGATTGCATTTACCCGAGCAAGGCTTATATTACAAAAGCCTTTTTGTCTTACAGTCAGATATTTGTTTCAGTAGTGAAAACGAACGGTGGCTGATGTGCAGAATTTGTCCATACATTTTCTTATGATGAATTAGGATGCAACTGGACTTGGAAGTTTTTCATAACTTATTTTCAAGCCAATTGTAAAAAAACGAAGAAAAAAAATGATTAAAAACAAACCCTGTGTGGATTGAGTGCTACTCTGACTATTGTTGGGTTGGGTACGTCTCTATGTTTATGGTGGTTACGGCTTATTTACTTCATAAATCAATAGGGTATATGAGCAAATTGAAAGGACACGAAGAAAGAAATAAGCCAAGCCATGGCATCAGCTTTATAGAGGAAGTGTGGCTTGGCAATAGAGCTAACACTATTTTGACCACAGTGTCACAATGTCCACTCCTTGTTGCATTCATTTTTCTAGCCGTAATGATCATGTTAGACTCAACAAACAAAACAACACAATGCATTTTATTCTCTTTAAAATACTCTTGTTTGGGACAAAACATTACACTTCAACAAACACAAGGTTTGATTCTTCAGATTGTGGATCTAAGAGGAAAAGAAGAGTAAGAAGAAAAACTTGGAAGAATGTGCACACAAGTCTCCAAAGTGCTTGGCACAACCATGGACAGAAAGGGAACTGCATGGTTAGATCAAGCACAATGGTGTCCTGGGCAAAGTCGTAAGTCAGTAGAAACTTGTTCAGGTTGTGGATCAGTCACAAAACACAGGACAAAATGGTCCACACACATTAAAATGCTGTTTAAAATCATGCAGAATACAATGAGAGTTGTCTGGGAACAGGTCAAGTCTCCAAGTCTACGTAAGGTGGAACCACAAAGTCATAGACCACTGGCTGAAGGTAAATCAAAAAGACCATCAAAAGATCAAGAAGTTGTCTTCGAGAGTCTTCTTCAGCAATCCTTTGGCGATGTATCTATTCTCAAAATGACTATATTCAGGTTTCCAAAATCTGGAAGCTACTGGAAATTGAGAAGAGCAGTATCATAGAGGTTGTTGCAGGTGATTACTGAGAGCGACACAATGGGAGATGGGCGGAAAAGGTGTTCGTGATAGACTGCGACTAAGGATGTCTGCAAAATTAAAAAAAGAAAAAAAGATTAGTCATAGGTCACGTTCTCACTGCAGAGATTCGCAGGCACCGCCCTTCCTGCGCAAAAACTGCGTCAAACCCCACCCTCCCCGAAAATCGTACACCTCCCTAGTACCTATGCCTGTTGACCAGTCGACAAAACTGTCAATTTTCTAAAATTCCAGTAGAATAATGAAATGGAACTCAAGAGAACTCCAGAATGGGGGTTAACAAACGAGAGTGGTTTGGTAATCAAATGAGTTTGCTGTCATTCAATTGTTCAGAGGTTTTCAAAAAATCTATAGAAATAGAGTTTGTCGAAGCAATGGTTGTCTTGTTAAGGGACATCAGTAGCTCCCCAGCTTCTTGACTTGCTCAAATAGACTGCGCTATGGGCAAACAAGAATAAACCACCAATGTATTTTTCTTTTTTCAGCCAATATCCCACATCATTATAGCCAATGTCGTCTATCCCAAAACCTTTGGACCTTAGGGCCAATTCTTAACTTGTTACTGCAAAATATTGTGGTAACACTTCCTAAGGTATCCCAGAGTATCTCTTCCAAAAATATGCCTAGATTCTGCCCATCCATCTTGGTGGTAATCATATTACCCCATACTTGCCATGCCCCATGGGACAGTTTAGTGGGAATGGGAAGGATGGGTGCGCTAATCAACTCTAAAGGTCGGACAACTGAACCACTTAGCATGATGAAATGGGAGGAAACAAACATTATTAAGGATGATGTTGGAGATGGTGGTGGAGAATGAAGGTCGAGGATCAGAAAGAACAGTTGATAAAAAACGAATGGACATTGCCTATACTCTTTGACCAGTTGACCAGTTCTTGAATCGATCCTTTGAGCGTGTTACAAATTTGGAGCAAATACTACATCTTACATCTCAGTTTGTTTGGTAGTAGCTTATTTTGTCTCCCTCTTGCACAATACTCTTTGAAAATCTTTGTTACCCTGAAGAAGACTTCAAAAAAGGCACAAAAGATATTTCTAGAGTGCACTGAAACTAAGGAATTGTCAGCGCAGTTCTGTGAGAAGAAAAAGAAGAACAGTTAAGACATTCAGCATCTTACGCATTTAGGACTCTCACCTCAATCTTGAAGATGACCATCTACTATAAGAGGTCTTGTAGAGGACCTTCCAACAGGTTCCCACAGGATGGACACCCTCAAGGCAAATCTTCATGCCGAGACCAATGCCTCATCGGTGACTAAGATCATCTGAGGGAGCTGCTGTTCTGAGCTGGGCGTCTGGACTGGACCTGTTAGCCGAACTGAAGGCAAACTGTCCAGGATGTCTCTCCTCCAACACCCCCATACTCCGCCCCTCCCTCCGCCCCGCGGGGGGGTCTTACAATATCACCCAGGATAGGTGGTTTGCCGAAGAGAAGTTGGGTGGTGCGGGCCAGGGTACGTGTCATTGGGAGGGGGTAGAGGGTCCAGTTCCGCAATTCATAAATATTAATACGGAGTCCTCCCTCTTGAGGAGGGGGCAAATTCTTTAATTTTGTTAGAGGGGGAAGCGCTTTATTCACTTAATGGCTTTTATTAGTGCCTGGACTTCAACTCTTTCATTAGCTAAAGTGCTGCTATAATTTACAGGGGAAAGTGCAGCAGGGGAAGATGGGTGGGGGAAGGGCGGAGCTTGATGGCTCCTCTGCCATAGGCATATGTCCCTACCATCTTAAAAAATAGACTGAGATCAATGCCTGAATTTGCCTCCATTTCATCCCCACGAACCCAATAACCCCACCGGAAGAAACGAACAACAGACTTTACGCCTTTGCTGATGCTGCGCTTTGAATTCTCATTGATAACTTTCTGCATCTTTTAATAATGCTTTCTTTGAGAAAATTTACTGTATTGTTCACATTAGCTATTGTTTTGTGAACAGGGTGACTGGTAAGAGGGTTTTTAATGCCATTTTGAATAAGACCAGACCTTATTAATTTTTTTTTCAAAAACAAGAACACCAAAGAAATGCCCAGTGCATCGCCTTTTCTGGATTTTTTGAAAGGTAGATCATTTTGCTGTATAATCTCAACTGATTTATTTGAGAAATGGTTTGGCACTGCCGCAGCAGCTTAAAGTAGACTGCCCAAAAACTAAAAAGAAATTGCAGTGTGAAACAGATGGAAAAAGTCATCATTAATTTCCATGTTGTTTGTGATTATTGAATAAGCATTTTAAGAAATCTTTTTATAGTGATTCTCACATGATTAATTACCGGTCAAGGAACAGCTTGAAATACATATATTCTCTGTAATAGTTTATAATTTTATTGAGTAATCCAGGTTTTAAAATCATAATTTAAAAAATCAAAATGTCTAGGTTTTTCATGACTGTGGGAAGTGAATTATTCCAAGGTACTTACAAAACTAGAACTGTTTATTTTTTTAATTGCAGTGTTCTTGACTTTATATCAACTCAAATGCAAAGGCTTTTTGGCTGATTAACCTTTGGGCCAGCTTGCACCCATCACGCATTCATAATGTTAAATGTCCTTAGTGAGCGGGGCAATTTAAGGGCATCAGTGCTTCTGACTGGGTGCGTTTCATTCCTTGTCCGATTCATCCGCTAAGTGGCCTGGTTATCCTGAGTGATTGATTGTCACAGTGGGGGAGGGTATAATTTGCAGCCACTAGACTACTGGATTAAACCATGTGAATTTCTGGTTACTGACTAGATATCTCAGTCAATTTTGTTCATCAGGTAAACAATGCTTACAATTCAATAAAAAGACCTGATCAAATGTTTTGTCTCAAGCATCAGCGTCACATTTAGACATCCATGGATTTCTATATTAGAAATATTCTTATTATATATTCTATATTAGTTTTTATTGAAGTTCACTTTGTTTTGGAGCCCAAAGACGCACTGTGATAACTGCATTCAAGCCATTTGTGATGCTGATCCAAGCATGAGGAGACATATTTTTTAATATGCTGAATGAATCTGTGTGATTTACAATCATGTCTTGTCCAAGTCCAAAAATAAAAATGAAGAAACAACAATGGTGCCATGGGAACCTTCGGGGGCATTTAGAAAGGTCTTATCCATTCTTATTTGAAGTGTAATGATCATGCAAATATCAGAGTTCTTTTATTTCTTGACCAGCTGGATTACATCCTCATCTTCTAGCACATGGTCTTTGCCGACTTTCTGCGGGTTATGCTTCACTGACGACCCCCACACCAATGCACTGCAGAGAGAAGAGAGAGATGACACTAGGCACGTTTCAACACAGGAGTACTGTACTAAAGATTTTACACACATAGTTTAAAAATCTCCCTTTATCGACAAGGTATATTTAAAAAAAAAAAAAAAAAAAAAAAAGACAAAGTATTTCATTCCATACCACAGTAACAGTTTCTGCCAAAATACTGTACCTACTGCCGTCACTAAGAATTAAAAACTGTTGCTAAGAATTTAAGCTAAATAGAAAATAACAACATACATAAATGTAAAATATACTAATTAATTAATAAACCATACTTTAGGGAGTCTGCATTAAACCGTGACAGATGGAGGCGAGTTGTACAATAACCACACAGCATTTGGGCAGAAACTAGTTACCCGAATAAATTTTTTAAAGGCATCTTAAATTTGAGAGTGCTAATTGGATGATTTATAAATCAGTGCTGTTACCGTTAACTAAAACTATTCAAAATAATTTTAATTGAAATAACGCTTAAAATAAAATGTAAATATCAGACAAAAACGAAAATTGGAAATGACTTGGAAACTAACTGAAATTAAATAACGAAGTTGAAGTAATAAAACTTAACTTGAAATAAACATGAAAGATAATTTTTTTTTTCAATGATAAAAGCATGTAAAATTACTACAAAAAAAATAAAATTTAAACTGAAAATCTAAAAATGCCAATTCAAAATATTAATAGTACAACAGCATATGAATAATACTAACACAACAGTGTTATAGATAGAGACTAAAATTAATAAGAGAACAAATCTAAAAGAAATATCAATTTATTAATGTAAGAGAGATGCAATGTCAAGGCTATCTTTTAAACAAAATTAAGGCCTCACAGGCTGAATTTAGGAACAAGGTCTTCTCAAAAGAAGGGAATAACACTGTAACCTTGGAAGTGAGTTTAGAGGTTTAGTGAGTTTATTGTGCTCATGTGAGAAATAAAGATAACTATAGTGCTGCAATTACATCAGAGCCCTTCACTATCAG
Source organism: Tor tambroides (assembly GCA_021397915.2). Classification (NCBI taxonomy): domain Eukaryota; kingdom Metazoa; phylum Chordata; class Actinopteri; order Cypriniformes; family Cyprinidae; genus Tor; species Tor tambroides. The sequence goes on from JAFVLL020034343.1 coordinate 9,531, forward strand.
GAATTTAATTCAGATCGTATTCTCTGGATCGCAACACAAATGAACAATGACGTACAGCATAAAGGGAAATCCATAATCACTTTACATTCTAACTGACTTATTATGGCTTCAATACAGCCCTTTACAAAGGGAAAACAAAATCAATGACATCACCTGATTCAGTCCATAAGTAGAAAATAAATGTTTAAAAAGATACACAAGTCTCCCTGAACGTTTTGAAGTCACTTACTATTTAAATTCTTTGATGAGGTTTTTGTGAATCTTTAAGCAGAAGTCCTCAACAGATGTCTTTCCATCTGGAAGTACTACAGGTGCTGTGTAATCAGGAAGCTGTCCTTTCGGCTTTGTGTAGCTGTGAAACATCAGTCAGCGTTATTATACATTCTACTGTGGCTTTATGATACATAGTGCATATTGTAAACTTTTGAAGTCTGGCAGTGAGCACTATAGAGCAGAACATTATGATATATTATGGTACATTATGTTCCTGTAAGCTCCACACAGGAGACATTTTCAGTATACATTGAGTACAGCAAATCACTATTTTTCATTACACTCCTGAAAGCTGTTCCAGAAAGTCAGCTACTTAATTATGCCGCCTACTAAGATAAGGCTCAGAGGAACATGCGACTCACATGCGCACTAGATGCAGGTAGTCCCAGATCTTTTCCAACAGGTCGTCAAAGTTCCAGCGGTGGTGAGCTGAGATTGGCACGCAGTGAGGTATTTTGTAGATAACGTCCAGCTCCTCAATGGAGATCTGGTCGATTTTGTTGAGTACGTAGATGCAGGGGATGTAAACCCTGGAGAGGAGAATAATAACCATGTGAATAACCTCTTCTAAATGGGAATGACTGAGTATGGAGGATGTGAATATGGTCCTACCGGTTTCCCTCCACCACGTCAATGAGGTCGTCAGCTGTGGCGTCACTTCGTAGGGTTATATCTGCGTTGTGGATCTTATACTCGGACAGGATGCTTTTCACAGTCTCAGCGTCCAGCTCACTTTGCGCACACTAAAATAAAAACCATGATGATAACTGTAAACATGATTGATCTGATCGATGACATTAAGAAATGAAAATTAACCCTCTACTTTAAGCCTAAGACGCAGATAAAATGGTTCATAATGAAGAAATGACTAAACAAGTAAAAAGCTTTTTCTGGTCTGTTGCTCCATGTGAGCCATGTCTTCTCGAGTCAACTTCAAAGTTCAAATGTTTTTGTTTAAATACTACAAAGGCACATTACTTTTTTAAAAAAAATGATGGGCAAGGATAAATAATTTGTAATAAACACTACAATACTCTAATAAAAAAAATAAAATATTTTTCACTTTTAAAGTAGCATTTACTTAAATATTTACCACTTATTATTTATGATGGGAACAAAGTCTATTAGATGCTGCCAATTAGTAGTCAGTTAGCTAAAACAGTTTATTATAATAAACTGCTATATTAGAATTATGTAATTTATTATTAAGTCCCTCAATTTCACAAACATTCCAAAAAATTAAAACCTCTTTGATTAATTTTAAATGAATAGTGTTAACTCGTCGACATGCCTAAAGCTAATATACCTAAAAGGTTTCTGTTGAAATCATATTCTTTTAATTTTATATGTGTTCATTTTATGCAAAAAAAAAAAAAAGGTGACCCTAACTTTAACAATGCCTTTTATAACTCTATGCCATTGAGGGTAATAGCACTCTGAAGTCGTACAGTTGCGGTGAAGTTGATTCCGCCCTTGTCTTTCTTCTTGAAGCCAATATTTGGTGGTTGCTTGTTGAGTCGGATGCCAAAACCTTCCAACTCGTGTTCAATGAGCTTCTTGTGTCCGAGAGGCTTCAGAACATCCAAGACGATCAGGATGAGGTTGCAAGTGCGAGCAACTGTTGGAAGGAGGTCAGGGAGAGTGAATGTGACTGGTAATACAGCACACTTAAAAACATGCAAGTGCACAATCTTTAAATGAGAGTCTGCAAGGAATAGCTGCTGAAAAAAATTATTAATTGCTGAAAATTTACTCACCCTCAGGCCATCAAGATTTCTTTATCAGAAGAGATTTGGATAAAGTATGATGGATTTGTTTCTAACAAACAAGCAGCTTTTTTATTTTATAAGAAATTAATTTATGGACTGGAGTGGTATGGATTACTTGTGGATTATTGTGATGTTTTTATCAGCCGTTTGGACTCTCATTCTGACAGCACCCATTCACTGCAGAGGTGAACAAGTGATGTAATGCTAAATTTCTCCAAATCTGTTCTGATGAAGAAACAAAATCTGCATCTTGGATGACCTGAGTGCGCACAAATTTTCATTTTTGGGTGAACTATTCCTTTAATAGTTACCAGCAATGACTTGTCGTCCTCTTCCCTTGCCATCTTTCGCACCCTCAATGATACCTGGGAGATCCAGAAGCTAATAAAACAAGAGTAATGACTTTTTAATGTCAAACCTCACTGCCTCATTTGACCAAAATGGTAAAGTGTTGCAAAGCCGCATTTCAGGATGTTTAAGCCAGGAGAAACAGCCCTCAATTACCCATTTTTACAGGAAACGCTGCATTCAGTACCATTTTTTTGCATGGTATATGATGAACTAGATGCAAAGAGTTTCACCTGAATTTTGGCTCCTTTATAACGGATCACTCCCGGTACAGTTGTCAGTGTGGTGAACTCATAGGCAGCGACCTCAGAGTACACGCCAGCCAAGTTACTTAGAAGAGTGGATTTGCCCACTGACGGGAAGCCCACAAATCCTATTCGAGCATCGCCAGTTTTTGCCACATCAAAACCTGTGGAAAAAACAGGCTGGTTTAAAAACAACACAATAACAGACCAATTTAATCAGGACCCCCTCATAAAAAGATGTGTATGAAGTTTCAAAGGCGAGATATTGTAGCATCTGTATGTGATGATGGTGCAGTACCAACCCTCTCCAGTGCCTCCTCCACTGCCTCCTTTAGGAGTGATGAGCTCTCTCCTCAGTTTGGCTAATCTGGCCTTCAGCAACCCCAAATGATGAGCTGTGGCCTTGTTCTTCTGAGTACGAGCCATCTGCAGGACACAGACAATTCATAAAACCGCATATTTACAATGAAAATGTAAAGACAACAACACATTTTCACAGCTTTCATCATTATGTAACATTTAAATGCTCAGTTTATTGAATCTCAAGTACATTTCTGAAATCCAGCAGGATTCACTGTTGAATGGGTTTGGCGCTACAGTGCTAACGGCTAGTTTTCATACATTAGTGTTCATGTCAACCCACCTCGTTCTCGATTTCAGCTATTTTGGCGAGTAAACTCATTTTGGCGTTGGTCCTTTCAAAATCGTCACTTGAAAAATAAAACGTTGATGTTACTTAATCACTTATACAGCTTGTTGGCTCAAAAGCACACCGTTGTCATGCTTTGCCATGAGTTCACGCCACGCAGCGTTCCCGCGATGTTTTGCCTCTTCCAGTGCCTGACAAAAGGGCTCCGCCTACTGGTAAGGAGTGAAGGCTCGTGAGGATGACTCATAGGCGGAAATCCCGGGGGGACCCCCCAATATCTATAATAGATATATTTTGGAATATCACGCTTAAATGTCAATACAGACAGACACTAAAAAATTGTTCAGATTAAAAAAAAAAAAAAAAACCTTTGTCTTTGTCAAGAAATCTCTGTTGCTGCCTTCAGGTGCATTGGGAAACTCAACAGTCACGCATTCAAGTAGGAAACTAACATTCAAGTAGGTTAACAAACCGTAAACGTTCAGTCAGTGACTACAAATCAGCAACTTATCGGTGACTGTGCTTGTTAGCCAATCACAGAACTTGGAGGCGACTCTCTACCAATAGTGTGAGGTTTGGGGCGAGACTACTTGGCTAGCGGCAAGGGCATTGAGAAAAGTCTTTGGGAGGAGACTTCAAAGTCCCTTAGAAGGAAGTCTTTGGAGACGTTAAGCTGTGTCTGCAACCCAAAAATAATCAGGCTTATCAATAAATTAATAGTGTACATTTTTAGATTTTGTTTAACTTATGATAAAGTTTCTATCTAGAAATGATGAATCATTATGGTGATCTCAAAACCTTAACTGAATTTGTTAGATCAGACATAACGTTAAGGTGCCCTTCAGTTTTTTTTTCTCCTCGGTGTAGATTAATCACAAAAATATATTTTAATATAATCAATATAATGTCAAATGTTTTATATTTATTGTTTCAAAGAAAGAACAATGTAAAATATAAATACTACACCTTAGCATATCACTAATCACTGTTAAGCAAAATGAAATTTGATTGGACAAAAAAATTTATCCACCCTGAGAAGTATTCAATGATCTTTTTTTTTAATCTGTTTTTTCAGAACATTTTACAGCCTATATCTGCTAACTGTTATATGGCATAAAGATATCCTCAAAGCTAACACAACTCACTACTGCAAATAAACATAAAACATCAATGCTCAAACAACACACACTTAGTTTTCTGTTAAATAGTTTCATTTTATTGTTTATATTCATTTTGCATACAGTATTTAATCACTCATAGTTTCTATGTTGGTGAAATTGCTGGATCCACCATTGTTTCGTTAGGTTCTGTAACCCCTTAATGGCATTACACCCTGGGATGTGTTGTTGCTGGACCAGGTTATGAAATGCACCAATATATCCAACATGAACCCATCGTATATCTTTAGAATCTAAAGTGCACAGATCTATCAATAACATGCTATCAATAAATGATAGTAAAGTATGGTGAACCAGTCATAATCTCTCCTACAATAAATAGCCTTGTGGTAATCAATACTTTGCATCAGACAGTCATTTGTGTTTACATTCTGAATGGCGTGAGACCGACTGATCGGAAAATAAGCATGAGACTCTTATTTTGATTTGTGCTGTGGATTTGTTTGACCTTTAACACCAGAAAAACAGGCTGAATTCACAGGGCCATCCCAGAGAAATCCATTACAGTACAAATAGCACGGCTTACTAGGAAATCTTCCACAGCACCAATCCGTTTCCCTACTTTCTACCCATTTTGAAAGCTTTGGTTCTACATTCCACGTCCACACTCAAATACAGTTCTTTACCACACATCCTTTGAGAAAGACATACGCATTTGGAGGTGTGCTTTTCCTCGTTGAAATACAAAAATAGGCATTTCCAAACATATACAAGATAGTTGCTGCTCTTAAACAGATCTACGTCTATAAATAGCATCCGGTAGATCTCGTCTCGTTTTGAAGACCGTTTAAGCATAAAGCACACAGTGAACCGAGAGAGTTCCCGTTGGTGCAATAACAGCAGCGATCTAACATCTACATTGTAAGCACAGTCATTTCAGTTGAGGTCTCATTTGCTGCCCTTGCCTTAGCCAACACAATCATTATCGTTGTACATTCTGGCCATTATCCTATGACTAAAGGTGTCTTTCTATTTGAATGAGCAACATAAATTCATATTATAGTCAGTAAGCGTTGAAGTGCATTGATAAAAAGTGCAAGTATAGATTCAGATGCATTCATTTCGAGAGGAGTAAATTGTTTGCAACATGGCCCCCGGAATAGTCACTTTTAGAGGGCTTATAACAGAAGATCACTACAGCTGATGCCGTTTCCTAACCTAAAAGATATATGCTTTCCTTTGAGAGTGTAAATCTAGGGTTTTCGCTATTTGGACAGGAAGGGGAGGCATTCCTCATCTGCCCCTGTCTTGGGTTCAGACATGCTATTAGTTCCTCAAGAAAGAGTTATTAATGCCTGTTGATTCAAAGAACAGGTCAGATCTCATTCACATACGCAGAGACAGACAATTCGGTAGGAAGCACTAGTCTGGCACTATTCGGTGCCGTTTGAGGTCGTCACATTGCTTTCCTGAATTAAGTCCACGGGAGGACTTGCTCACCTGATATCTTTCCATCATTAGTTACTGAGAAAAGTCTCTCTGTGATCCTGTCAACAGAGAAACAGCATCATTTATTGAGGTAAAAAAACAAACAAAAAAAAACAAATTGACAAGATATGTGTGGAAGTTTCCATTTCAACCGCATTATCCCCGGTAACCTCTGATGGTGTCATCAGAATTTGGATAATACTTTATTGAAACCATAAGGCTTTACAGTAAAATGCAACTTGGCCATATGATGGCGAAAGTCTTCTCCGGAGACGCCAGCTGGGCTGGCAGCTCTAGCTGCTTTCGGAGGAAGTGGGCGGCGCGGTGGAAGACGATCGGCGCCGGGAGACGGACTGCGAGCGCTCATGGCTGTGTTTGTCGTAGGGCTGGAGTTGCACCTCCAGGAAGTCCCGGTGTTGCTGGCTGATCACCTGACTGATGAGGCCTGGAAGCGCCTGTAAGTTGCTGAGCAATGTCTCCAGTTTGGTCTCCAGCAGCGCGATCCTCTTTTCCATGTCCTCGCCCCGCTCGTTCAGGTCCGAGACCAGATCGTACATGATGTTTTGAGTCTGAGGTGAAGCAAGGGAGAGGTTAAAATTAACAGAGATTAGTAAATGATCGTGTTTTGTATACCTAACACTGCATGGTCAGTTTAAACGTCTTTTAAAAGATGACAAAATCAGCCATGTCACAAAGGACACGTTGAACCCAGCTGCATGTGACAGGTGCTCTAAAAGCACTCAGGTGATGGATTGCACTGATGAGAAACGAAGTGTACCATCCATATTTTTAGACATCTCAATTCCCAGTTCCGACGACATAAAGGTCTTTCATGACATTGCATCATGCGCACAAACTTCAAACTCAGACATCTTGTTACAAGCAACTCCGTGTACCAAACAAACATTAAAGACACTATTTTATTTTAGCATTGTTATCAACTGAAAATTCACTTGCAACTGCGAGGCAATGCTTGCTATTTGTGCACAAGTTGTAGAGACAGGCCAATGATCAGTTTGACTGATATATATATATATATTATTATTATTATTTTTTTTTTTACAGATATTCACACTTTTGACTCTGTATATATATATGTATATACATATATATATATATATATATATATACACATATATATATATTTTACAGATATTCAGATTTTTGTGAATATTCGTAAAAATATTGGTCAAACTGATTATTAGCACCGATATATTACTGAAAAATTGACAATAATCAGCTTTTTTAAAAAAACTATTGTTAAAACCGATATTTTTTAACAATATTCACAAAAGTCTGAATATCGGTAACATACATAAACTAAAGTGAAAACGCAAGTAAAAATATCACAAAAGTGTGACTCTCTCTAAAAATATCGGTCAAACTGTTTCTGGGGCCCTGCACCTTAGCAATGCATAATGTTTAATCAATCTGTCAGTCATAATAATTATCAACTTATTAAAATAAGACAATTAAAATACAGCATTTCAGCGGTCACTCAATCTCTAGTAAGGTGGACTCAGAGTTTTTTTAGCACATTATTATGTGGCTGTTTACTTGTTTAAATCAAAAGAGAATCACACTGACATTCTGGTCTCTAGAAAAGGCTCAGCTCCCTCCTTGTTTTCTCACATTGTCCACCAGGTAAAAATCACAAGACTGATGGAACAGAAAAATTATTGTACACCTTTCCTTTAACAATTCACATTATTTGAAACATAATTCATGTCTGTAGTCTGTAACAGTGTGGGACAAGTTATGCAATGTAGTTTAATACTTTGGCTTAGAGGTTTGTTCAAATCCCTCACCCTAAGTATGAACAGTAGCGACACTTGCCTCAGCAGACACTACTAAATTTGAAGAAACTGTCTTCATAACATTCCAAAGAAAAGCTTACAAATAATATCATTATCCTAAAAAAAGAACTTGAAAAATTAAAGAGATCACAGGTGTGGTAACAGAAATTGCAGACGCACCATATCAGAGCCCGCGGGCTGTCTGAAGGTTGCAGAAGCACTGCAGCTGCTTAAGTTATTTTAAGCTGCATTATAGGATTCATTGCCACTGGGAGCAGCTGCAGCCATGATTAATGTTATACCGCCCTCTGATGGTGAGAAGCAATTACAGCAATGATAAAAGGAGACCGAAACCAGGATGAGTCATATCACATCACACCCGCCTCAATGTCACCCTCTCTGGTTTCTTTGGGAGGTGCTGGACAGGAGGGTAATTGGGTAACACTAACTAATGACTCTCACGGCATAGCCCCAACAGAGGTTGCTGGGATATGACCACTGCGGATGTTTGAATGTCACAGCTCCAGCGTGCGAGCGAGTGTGTGCTCGTGCGAGAGGCTGTTCCAGCTGACTCATCAGATCTCGAGTGTATCCCTTTCCCAGGTTGCTGTGGGTTTTGAAGAGTCAGGCTGGCAGCGTGCCTGGTGTTCCCCAAGGCTCGCTCTTTAGTCCGTCTAAAAAATGGCCGTGAGGGAAGTGCAAATGCAGGGTTTCAAATTTATCAGGCTATTTTAACATCTCAGGTATCCCATCAGTTATTCTTTTTTTCTAAGGAGATGAAAGCTTTTCTGGACCATTAAGCAGCATGATGAATTGTGTATAGCAAGAGGGAAATAAATAGCAAAAGTGAACGTGAGGACATTTCGTAAAGGAAATAAATTAACGGACATCAACCATATGCTTAGTTGCTCTTTGCAAGGAAACAAATGATCAGTACCACATACTGAAACCATACTGTAGACGGAACACAAAGCAAAAAACAAATCAAATTATAACATCTTGTCTGTTCATTTGACACCTGTAGACTTACAATGTATTAAAATTCATAATGAAACACAAACGGACCTCCAAATTTCCGTCATGCATTAATTAAACATTCACTCAAAGGTATCTTACCTTTGCAAGGTCCACTAGAGAGTTTGCTTGGTCATTCAGCTTGCGTTGCTCCATTTTTACACTTCTTAATCTGAACACAAGACCATTCAGAGCCCAATAGTGGCAAGCGGTCAGTACAAAAATCTTTTGACAGGTTCTCCATTCACAAGCCACACATTTCGGAAGCACTCCTAGGACATGCACAAGACATGAAGAGAGAATGCAGGGATTGAAGGAGGACTGAGGGGCATGCAAGTCAAAACTTCAGTGGGAAGAGGCTGTGGGCGAGGAAAGTCGCTTCGTTTCTGAGGGATATTGTTTTCCACACCTCTTACAGGAACAAAGCAATGCTTCAACAAATTATGGAAATCATGAAAATATAATGACCTTATTGATGCATACAAAAGTACACCTGGGGCTCTGATGAGAGATTTTCTAGTAATTAGTGAGGAATGGATTATAAAATTTACTAAATTTACATGACATGTCAGTCATTCTGATTGAAAGAGGATATTTAGAGTTTATTTTGAAATTTAAGGGGGGAAAAAACTTGAAAATCAGGTTTATAGTAATATCCTGTACTTTTGGTAGAAGTCTATGGGGCCAGGCTTCAAATGTTAAAATATACACAAAATATACAGAATATATGCAAAGATTTAGCTTTACAATGACACTAGTGTAATAAAACCATGTCTGTACTAAGTTATATCCATATCTATATTTCATGACTATGTACAACCAGTGAATATTTGTAAGGGTATGAATTATGACATTGAAACATATTTACAACATGATGACATTTAGACATATGTGCATGTATTCATTAAGCAATTTACAAATAAGGAACATTATCTTATGTTAAATAACCTACAAGAAAAAAAAGTTTACATCCATAGGGATTTCGCCAAGACATAATTACAAAATCAGTATTTGTATCAGTTACTTTAGTATCGGTGAGATAGTGTTTATAAAAATTTTGAATTCGATTTTATTTTTCAATTTTTAGTATGTTTTAGCAATCTTTGTGTTTATCATATAGTTTTTATTAATTATTATTTCAGTTTGAGTTATTTTAGTACATCAAAATGAACTAAATAAAAATGAGAAATGTTGCTTTGGCAACTAGCTGAAATAAAGTTGTTTTTAATATTTTACTTTATTTCCGTAAAAGTTTATTTTATGGTAAAACAAGATGTTTTAAGGTTTTAGTTTACTACAATAACCTTGGTTCAAATAACAGTTATTTTTGAGTGCTTTAACAAAAATGAGCTCCACACTTTGCTATTAAACTCTGCTGAATGATTTGCCCCATAGACCATTGAATGCGTAATGCTGTAAATGGGAGTCTATTTTTTATTTATTTATTTATTGGGATACTCAATGGCATGTCCATAAGAGTCTAATTTGTGTTGAACCTGGAACATTCTTTTAAAATAACAACTATGAATCTGGTTTCATATTGGTTTTGATGTATTTGAAAGAGATTGCTGTTTACTGTAAGGAAGCTGAGATAAATGGCCTCTGAGAACTGAATACTACATCACACAGCTTTGTAAACCAACCCTCTCACTCAAATCCATACCGTTAGCATTAATTATTCATCTCCTCCATTTAATTAGGTTTCTCATGAACTACTTATCTTCACTATACATTAAGTGTTTTCTTCTCTCGTTCTCAAGGGCACTGCAAACAGCACTCCTGCGAGACGTGTGCGGGTAACACACATAAATTGCGGTTTGCATTCACTATGTTTCCTGACTCACAAGGGAGAAACACAAGAAAGCTGTACTCTGTTCTGGGGGAAAGGGATTGAATCACAGCCGGAGATATTTGTAATCATTGCTGAGAAAGAGCAACAATTAGCAATTCATTGTGTGGAGACTGATGCATTAAGCATCGAGTTAAACTCTCTAATTAAACTCTGAGAGTTTGATGACACAGATCAGAGAACGGACAATATGGGCGGCCTCTGGGGACTGGGTGGTGATTGGCCCAGATGTAGCAATTTCCGTCCAGGAGAGCTGCATGGAGTGTAGTATATGGATACAAAGTCTGCAATTCTGCTGCCAACCACCGGAGGGCGCAAAAAAGACCCACGCAGCAGAAGAGAAAAACGAGTGCAGAGTCTGTCCAGAGACTACTGGATGAATCACACACAAACATGCCCAGGTCAGATTTTACAAAAAATAAGCAATTATATTTCGTATACAGAAAATTAACTGTTTTTAGGACCATTAACATTGTTTGGACTGACATTTTCATAACAATTAAGCACTTTTTACCCTCTAGTTCTCCTTACTGTAAAACCCCTAATTTGACTTTTCCCCCCAATTATTCTCAACGATTAACTATAAACCTTTATATTTTATGATAAAATAACTCATGTAAATAAAATAAAAGTTACAGTAATAACAGTAATTCTGTTAAAATAATTTCACTGCCTTTATTTATGCTTATGTTTAATTTCTATGGCATTAAAGTATTTTTCATAATATAAAATAAAATTTAAAATTATTGTAATACATTCCATTGTCCACTTTTTTTTATAGCAAATCCCATTATTCTCAGATATAAATAGTATAAATATAATAGTTTTTTACATAAATATTTAAAAATATACGTATATTATATTAGAATATTTTATAATGTAAAATAGCTTATGCAAACAAAAAATATATCAAATTAGAATTTATTATAATTATATTTTTTTAGAATATAAAATAGCTTTATATATATATATATATATATATATAACATTTATTTTTATTTTAATCAGCAGAAATTAAAGGCACTTCAATAAATATCATAATTCTTTTAAGTTTAAAATCATTGTTTTTTTCATGAAAATCACAGAAGAAAATGTGCTTGATTGTCATGAAAAAAAGTTAATATGTTAATGGTCCTAAAACAGAATTTTCTTTAAGTAAAACATAATTTTTTTTTTTGGTGGTGAAATATGACCAGGACATCCCCACAGCAAATGCCAGGCACTTCATGTAGACAGATATAATTGCTTTTTAATTCCTAAAATGTTGAAATATTGTTTTACAATAAGCAAGTCCTGAGAGAATGGCTCCATTAAATTAATTTTACATTTGGATGACCGATATCGTTTAGAGAGAGAGGAACTACATCTGACCATTAAAGACATGAAAAGCTTTTCAAAGCATATATAACGAAATCTAATTTATCTGTGGGGGCCTCGCATCACATTTCTACATCTATTGTGTCAATGCTAAAGAGAAGCCGTGCATTTGGCAAGCGTCCGGTTTTCACATCACGAGTATATTAGAGAAAAGCTCTAGCCTACACGTTGTACATTAACCGAGCTTCATTCATGAGGCTCCTTCTATTCCCCGAGACGTGTTTGGTGAACATTAGCTCCTGCTGAGGCAAAGGGACCAGTGCTTTTTGGGATAAAAGTCGTCCAGAGGCTCCCTCGGGCACCTGCTGACCGTCGCGTTTGAGAGCTCTTGCTCGCTTGTACAATCCCACACCGAGGCATCGAGCTGTTTTGGTTTCTTTCTCCATGCGTGTGTTTTCTTGCAGTCAGCCTGATTCACCACATGCTGGTCTGGGCTGCAGTGAAAAAACTTAATTGTTCCTAGCAGCTGAAGCAAACGTTACAACCGTTTGCCTCACTGCATAAGCTTCAGGAAATCATTCAGCATGCTGAGATGCCGCAGCTGAAGATGTGGGGAAACGTCCAAAATTCAGCGGCCGGGCGACTGACATTACGACTAGGGGCTTCATCGGCACCATTACCGGTCATCCAAGTGGGAAATGAAGGGGTGGTGGTGGGGGAGGGTGGGATATGCAGAGACAAATGTTGTTTCAGGAGCAACTCGGATTCCATGAGCCCAAAGATGCAAAGATAAAATAGAACTGAGGAACAGGACGTAAATGAAACAGTTCAGGAACGGTCATCGTTTGACTCATGGAAGCAAGTAAAGTTTTTAATCAGTAGCTGTCTGATTAAACGTCCCAAATAATCACATTCATGCAACAATGGAAAGAAAACACCCTCTATCATTGATAACTGAAATTCATTGGATAAAATGGTCACATGTAGTTGGTTCACTTTGTTTGTGTCAGCGCTGGTTTTAGGACGGTGCATCTGAGAAATGGCTAAAATGCTAATTGAGTGAATTTCACAAAATCTCCAGGTCACATTTAAGCTCAAAATCAAAAGAAAAAATATTTAGAAATAAATATTATAAAAAGATATTATAAGAAATATTTTAAAATATTATAAATAAATTAAAATATTTATTAAAATTAAAATAAATATAAAATAAGTTAGATTATAATTAAAAAATATTTTATTAAACAAATAATTTAGATTTGGTCAGACTTTGATATGCATTATGACATTATTTTCATTATAAATTAACAATTCATCCCCATACATCTCTGGATTATATATATATATATATATATATTAGTGCTGTCAAATGATTAATCGCGATTAATCGCATTCAAAATTAAAGTTTTTGTTTGCATAATATATGTATGTGTACTGTGCTTATTTACTATGTATATATAAAAACACACATTCAGTATGTATTTCAAAAATATGTACATGTATATGCATTTATATATTTATATTATTATATTTTATATTCTAAATAAATATATTTAATATATAAACATATCATATTTTTCTTAAATATATACATGCATGTGCTTGTATTTATATATACATAATAAATATACACAATACACACTCATATGTTATGTAAACAAAAACTTTTATTTTGGATGCGATTAATCGCGATTAATTGTTTGACAGCACTAATATATATATATATATATATATATATATATATATATATATATATATTTATATATATATAAATTCTAATTTCTTTCTTTTGATTTTGGGATGAAAAACCTGGATGTGCTTGACAAGTTTCATGAGATTCAGCTAATTAGCAATTGCGTTAATAGGTCAAAAAGTTACATTTAATTTCCTTGATTGTCTGTAATAGTTCACTTATTAAGGTAATTAATTTTTAATGAAAAAAATAATGTAAGTATGCGTAAACTTTAAATCACGCTTGACAGTTCAAAAATATTTGCTTAAGTTTTTAAAGAATGAATTTCACTTATCAAATAAGGGCGTGTACATTTTTTTTCTGCTCATTAGATAGAAATACAAGCTCTCATTTGCATGCACACAACAGATCTGTATCTAAAGGTGAGGCGAAGACTTACTTTCGAGCTCTATTGCATTGTGTTGACACAAACAGGAAAAAAAGGAAACATAAAATAGACAAATGAATTATCACAACAGTTAAAATGTGGCATGATTATTCTGTTCAGGTCTCCCTGCAACCTCCATCGACACACACAGTCATCAGGTGAAGATTCCGGAAACACTCCATTCTGCCCAGCCCATTGACCGCCATTGTTAGGCTTACCAAACTACAAGCTACTCATAATTCACAGCTAACCTTTTTTAAAAAAGTAGTTAGCTACTAAAATATATCAAAAATGATGACTGCGATACACAAAACCTCAGTAAAATTTACTAGAATTACCACATCTGTCATTCACACATGCAGTGGGGTTTTCCATTTTTTATCCATACTGCTACTCCACGTTAAAACTCCATCTTTAACAAATACATTTGATTTACACTAAATACAAAACAACTCAGAATTTATATAAGTGATTCATAACTAAACGCAGCATTTAACTAAAAATTTCTTTTGAAAAAAATAAAGGCGTCTTAAAATGACATTGCGACAAAAATAGTAATGTAGCTTTTGTCACATTACAACATTAAGTTCGTCACTGCTTTTAATTAATTAGTTGCTGTTCACACAGAAGACATTTTTGAAGGTTGCGCTCGCCTCGCGCATAAGACGGTATTCTGTAAACACGAAGCTCAAGCTAAAAGTACTTCAGCTTTTTAAAGATGTCTCTAAACTTTGTGTTTTTTCATTACACTGCCATTCGTCTTGTAAAATGCAAAAACATGTTATGTGTTAATGACCCCAGAGACAATGAAAATAACTATAACAAAGTTTTTAAAATAGTTCTAATTATATGAAAATGGATAAGTTCACACCACAACTATAACGATAACTACATACAGGAACGATTTTGTTGGAATCGCTTTCAGAACAATTTTTACATCTGATGAACGATAAAAACATTATCAAGAATCCATCCAGCTTTAAAGAGCCTGAGCATTTAAAGCAGCATAGTGCACGCTAATAGTAAACAGAACATTATTGTACGCTGATGTGGACGATAATATAGTTATCGTTATTTATAATTAGTAAGATTATAAATAACGATATATTTATAGAATATAAATATATCATGGTCATGGTACTCTCGAAGACTGACACGGAAGAGAAGAAATTGTTGAATAAAGTCGTTATTTTTGTTTTCTTTGCGCACAAAAAGTATTGTCGTAGCTTCATAAAACTACGGTTGAACCACTGATGTCACATGGAATATTTTAATGATGTCCTTACTACCTTTCTGGGCCTTGAACATGGTAGTTCCTTTGCAGTATATGGAGGGTCAAAAACCTCTCGGATTTCATCAAAAATATCCTAATTTGTGTTCCAAAGATGAACAAAGGTCTCGTGGGTTTGGAACGACATGAGGGTGAGTAATTAATGACAGAATTTTCATTTTTGGGTGAACGATCCCTTTAACATGCATTGATTTGGATTCTAATTAGAGTTGCAAAGAGGCATGGAATTTTTGGTAAATTTTGGAATTTGGTACTTTCCAAAATTTTCCAACAAACCCTGGAAAGTTTCCGGAAATTTTCCACCCCTTTGCAACCCTAACGCTAATAGTTATTATTTATAGTTAGTAAGACTCTGCAAGGTGATTTCTACAGCATATCTGTAGTTAGGAGGATGTTGCTTGATGGTTGCTAGGACATGGAATGATAAGATATTCAGTGTAATTGCTAGGGTTTTGGCTGGTTGCTAGGGTATTCTAGGAGTTGCTAGGTGGGTGCTAAGACATTCTAGATGATTGTAGTTATCTTTATAGTTGTTTTTTTGTCATGAACAGGCCTTTACTGAAACACGAATCTCCACCCTAAACTCACGATATTGGTTGAGGCAGAAGATAAAATACAAAAATACAAAACCAACTGTTTTGAATGCACCACAAATCCACAATGTTTGCACTCTTTGGACACTCTTAAACCATAAAGAGACTCTAGAAAGAGCAACTTCTTATGGAGCATGTCAGATTGTGTCTTTTTCTGACAGATGTGCTGTGTGCTTAACGCGCCAGATGTGCTGTGTGTCAGTCTTGCGCCGCTCGTTCAGCTAACGACACTGGCCTAAGAGTGCTGATGATTAAAGGAGGGGGTTGGTGGCACAGCAGGTGGTGCATGGGATGCTGCACACAGGCTTGAGTTACAGCTGGCACCACCCACGCAACCGCCCACCCCCCCTCCTCTCGTTCTACACGCTCTCTCCTCTCTCGTCCCCAAAGCCACTGTTTGCAACCTTGCTCGTGACGCGCCATCATCATCATCACCCTGTCAACAGCACATTTGCTTATCGCAGCCTGGCACCAGAGGACAAACAGACCTCCAAAAACAAGACGTGTTCCTTATTTCCTGTGTGGCCTCGGCATGGGTAGGACATCTAAAACGTACCTTGGCCTGAAGATGGCCTGTAGATAATTTCAGAAGATTTGCTATTCTCGAACTAATGCATGATAAGAATGGCCTCGATCAGTGGAAATCGATCCTAGTCGTCCTCGTTATGCAAAACGGCATGCATTCAGTGTTAAAGGACACACGCTGGAGGCATTAGTGAAGACTGAGCCAACTGGGAAGTTTCAGATTTGGCCTGGGACAGCGGTTTCCTGTCTTTACGGGTTTGGAACAGGGCCAGGCGCTCTTTAAACATAAAGGACATTGAACAGAATCAGGGGGAGCGAATTAAAGTAGAAGATAGAAAACCACAGGCCTATTACCTGACTGGCCATATTGACGCTCACATATAGTCTTAATGAAGGCATGTGAACACATATATAACCATAAAAACACCAGAACACACACTAATGGTTTCACATAGAGCTGGGAGCGATTTGGCCATTAATCTGCGGTGTCATGTGTGTGAGCAGCAGCCTGTGGTTTATGCGTTCTGACTGAACATTAGCCCGCTTGCCTGTACTCCCAACATTGCTGCTGCAAGCAGTCTCAGACTGTTTTCTTTCTGCTATGTGCCTATAAAAAGAGCCAGGACACTGTGTGATGTTGCCCTCAGCGTTATTAGCTGTGATGTATCGCGCAAACGTCAGCCCGACAGCGTCTGATTCCATTTCGGGGCAAGAGTGAAATCAGAAGCTTGAATACATTGTCTCCATCATTATCAACTTTACATAATGAATCAAGGTGATGGAATGGTGAGGAAAAACTGATTTTTACTTCTTCTGAAGAAAAGCTTTCACTATCGTGATGCAGGGGTGATTGGAGTGGTTGCTAGGGGTTTCAGTGTGATTTCCGGATGGTTGGTGGATTTGTTCTGTGTGGTTGCTGGGCTCCACCAGGTGGTTGCTAGGATCTAAATGGAGGTTGTCTGGGCATTCTGGGGGTTGTCAGGACATTCTAGGTGGTTGCTAGGTGGTTCTGAGTGGTTGCTAGGGTCTATCCAGCAGCTGCTAGGAGTTCTAGGGGTTGCTTGGTGGTTCTGAGTTGTTGCTAGGGTCTATCTGGTGGTTGCTAGGAGTTTTAGGTGTTGTTAGGTGGTTCTAAGTGGTTGCTAGGGTCTATCTAGTGGTTGCTAGGAGTTATGGGGGTTGTTAGGTGGTTCTGTGTGGTTTCTGGGGCCTATCTAGTGGTCGATATGAGTTTTAGGGGTTGCTAAGTGGTTCTGTGTCTTGTTAGGGTCCATCTAGAGGCTGAAGAGATGATGCCAACCCCTCAGAGAACCTCAGATGATGCCAATCCTGAACCAACATACAAAACGACCAAATTTTGCTATAAGTTTGATCGCAACATTGCTGTTATCATTAATAGTGTTCATTGTCTGTTTGACTACATGTCATTAACTAACTGCATGATTTTTACTGTACATTTCTGCCATATGGACATCAACTTGACAACTAGCCACTACTGATAAGCTACTACTAAATATAATGTAGAAACTTTAATTTTCTGTAAAGCTGCTTAGCAACAATTTGTATCGTGAAAAGCGCTATACAAAGAAACTTGAATTGAATTGAATTTTGAGTGGTTGCTGAGTGGCACTGTGTGGTTGCTAGGTTCTAAATGATTGTTGCTACGGCATTCTGGTAGTGTTAGGACACTCTAGGTGGTTACTGTGTGGTTCTAGGGGTTACTAGGTGGTTCTGAGTGGTTGCTAGGTGGTACATGGTGGTTGGTGGGTGGTTTTGTGTGGTTGTTATGGTCTAAATGGTAGTTGCTATTGGGTTGCTGGGGAATTCTGGGGGCTGCTAGGACATTCTGGGTAGTTAGGATGATGTTGCTAGGAGGCTGGAAGGACATTCTGAGTGGTTGCTAGGGTATTTGGTGTGATTCCTAGGTTGTTCCTGTGGGTTCGAGCTGGTTGCTAGGTTGTACATGGTGGTTGCTAGGGTATTCTGGTGCTGCTAAGACATTCTAGGTGACTGATGGGAGGTTGCTAGGTGTTCTGAATGGTTGCTAGGCCGTTGCTAAGTAGAAGGTAGGATGTTGCTAGGATGTTCTGCATTGTTGCTACAACATTAAGGTGGTTGCTAAGTCTATCAAACACCACCATAGATGCAGAACAAAATGAGGGAAAATTAGATAAATGTTTTCTGCAAATGCGTATGCAAATTTTTATCAATGGTTATCATTTTTTCCTAATTATGCTGAAAGAATGTCTTTCAAAAATGAATATTTGTCTTTATGAGCACGGTTGATTTAACTAATTATAAAAGAGCAGCGCGAGACAAAATAAAAAGAAGGCATTCAATACTCTCATCTAAATGCATGAAATGCGTCTCCTCAGCTCAAAATCACGACCAGAGCTTAACAAGACAAATAAATCTTATCGCTAAAAAATGATTTAACGTTTGCTCTATAGCTAGCATTAAACTGGACACAAGGCTAAAGTCACAGAGCAGATGAGAAGTGGGACAGTGCGATGAATAAACTTCAAATGAGGAGAGAAAAGAGGGAAAGGAAGAGAGAGTCTGACAGAAAGGCGGTGAAACTCATCCCCTGACACCTTCATGAATAGTGAAACAGGAGTAAAGGACGATAGGATGTGCTCTCCACATCCGTCATGGTTTCCAGTTGCTTTAGAGATGCTCCTTATTCAATATTAGCTTACACAGCCCACAATTACAGCGTCAGCCATGGACTTCAAAGCCGCTTTGATAATGGTGCTTTGAGATATACACACTACCTGAATTCAACTCAGTTTAATTACAGTACTTCCTTAGGTCTTGTTGAAGATAATTTTAACCTTTTGGTAGAGCGCTTTTTGAATTATGATATGCTTTTTGAAAACATTTTTGTATTCAACTCAACAATTAAATGGATAGTTCACCCAAAAATGAAAACTCTGTCATCATTTACTCAACCTCAAGTTGTACTTGTATGAGTTTCTTTCTTCTGTTGAACACAAAAGATGATATTCTGAAGAAAGTGGGTAAATGACAGAATTTTATTTTTTGGGTGAACTGTCCCTTTAAGGCATTTCTACCACTTTTTTCCAATTCCAATTATGATGATATGATACTGATGAGATATTGAAATTCTGTCTAATACAGTAAAGGTAATGTTTTCATGGTCGATAGCCAGGGGTGCACATAAATGGAAAACAAAGACGGCTCATTTGCGTACAGACATGGCTGACAGCTGTTAATGAGCACTGTCACAGTTTTAGTTCAACTAACTGTAATCCTGTATACGATTTCCATTCGAACTGAAAGCATAAATCTAGGCTATGCGCTGCCGTTTCACAGCAAAATGCAAAACGTACATTTCATTCACTGACATTCTTCAATCGGCAGCACATATACTTACTTGTCGCCAACCCGCCAAATAAAAACTTTCTGATTTTAAATTTGAAAATGATACAAAATATATATATATATATTAATTAAAAAAAGAAAAACAAAAAAAGAACATTTAAATATTAGCATTTTAAGTGTACTATAAAATAACTATTTTTTTTTATTTAAGACTCACTTTTTATTTTAAAATATAATAGTATTATCACATTTTATTATTTTATTTAAAAAATAAAGTGCAATAATATTATTATTAATCTATTTTTTATAGTTATATTTAATGGGTCACACTATGTGCAGTATGAGCACTAAATCAAATCTCCAGGTGCTTTAATGAGAACCAGACTGAAAAAGTTATGTGCACCCCCTGTCGATAGCTGATATGGCTGATAAAAATGACATACTATTTTGTCTAAATAAATGAAACAAAAACTAAAAAAAAATTATCATTTTTAATCTCGTTATTACAACATTATAATGTACAATATGAACAGTAGATGACATTCAACAGTGTCATTAAATCATTAGTGGTTTATATATATATATATATATATATATATATATATATACACTTAAGACTAGAGTAATGATGCTGATTTCATTACAGGGATGAACTACATTTTAAAAGTAGAAATAATATTTAGAATAATATTTTGTGAAATAATATTTCACAATATTACCGTTTTTACTGCATTTATGATCAAATGAATGCAAAAAATCTTACCAACCACAAACCTAGTAATGTATATAATCCTGAAGTATTGTGCACTTGATACACTAATGTGCTTTACAAACATAAAATACAGTTTTATATGAATTAGAAGTTTAACACGCAACTTATTCTAATTAAAAGACAAAGATAGTAGAAGATAAAATCTGTTAGGTGGAAAAAACCTTTTAAAGAAGTCAGTTCAGAATGATTTTTATTTTTTTTCTTACCATTAATGGGCATCTCAACCATTTAGTGGAGGCACATAATACAAGGTTTGAAGTGTTTCCTGTAATGTTTTACATTGTAGTGCTGAGAAAAGAGTGTTTTGTCTTTGGTAAAGACTCATGGTAAAGTGCTTTATAACCCAACAATAAATAGCCACAATTTCGAGCTAGTATCTCTGAGAGTGGCTGAAAATAAAACATAGTGAAGAAACTACAAACCCAGAGGGTTTCAGCTGAAATGAGGTGGGTTTATAACCATTTTGCCTTTTGGGTTTCCCAGATAATCAGTCACTGGAAGAGAGTGACATTTACAGGGCACTTACGTCCTCTTTTAGATGGCCCATAAATATCAAAAGTGAGACTGATGGGGAAAAAGCAAGTGTCCTTACTTGCGCCTTACTTAGGGCTGAATTAACTCTATAATGGAAGAACAGAGCGTCAATACAACAAACGATACTAAATATCTCAGATCACCAGAACATAGATGGTACAAACGGATTTACCCATTCAAACCCGTCACGGCTCCTACCCTGGGCTACAGGTGTCAAACAATTCAGAGGTCAAACCATTTAACTCTCACTGAAAAACACACACACACACACACACACACACACACACATAAAGGGCGCGAGAAGTCCTGACGGGTCTCCAGAGGTCTGACTTACTGGTGAATGGCTTGAAGAAACTTGCGTTGATGTTTCCTGACTTTGGCGTGGTCCATCTTCCTCACCAGCTTGGTGTTTTTATAAATGAGCCACGTCTCCCTGAGAACATTTGCAGCTGTGTTTTTCACCTGTGGGAGAGTTAGCATTGTAGCATTCAGCACTCGGTCCTGCTGAGGCGTCCCGGCCCCTGTTGTTTGAACGTGGCTTACTTGGTTTGCATAATAAGTTTTAAGATAGCATAAACTTGGGATATCTACAGGAATAGTTAGCTTTCTAGAAATCAGGTCTAAGATATGTTGTTCTCTTTATTTGCAATGTGATATAGCTCCGCTTTTCAATGCGATAAAGTAAATAGGACAGGGGCTCAGGGATGAGAGCTCCCAAAATGTCAAAAAATTACCATAAAAGTTCACCAATGATATCAGTTTGACCAAAACATAGCAAGTGGGACACTGTTTGGGAAACTTGTTTGAAAAAATATTTTGGTATCACTGTAGAGGTTAACAGTTGGAGCAGTTCTGGAAGTAAAAATCCCATTTATTTTCTCCATAGAACTATTGATTTTTAATGATAACTTATAAACCTTTAAAGACTGACCTACTGTGAGCTATGAGGTTGTTAATCGATGGTATATGCTTATGCTGAACCCACTGGCCCACATTATTCAAATTGTTGTTTTTAATAATTGCGTTCAACGTGAAAAACTACATTATCAGCAATATCTCACGAACAATTCGTACATATTTTACAAGCTGGCTAATTCGTATGAATTCGTACGACCTCACTCGTACAGTTTTTTAAGATTTGTCTAGACCCCAGTGAGGGGTAGGTTTAGGGGTAGATAAATCGTACAAATTCACACTAATTGGGGAACTTGTAAAATACGTACAATTTAGCAAAAATTAAATAGCCACCTGGTAAAATATGTACAAATTGGGTTGACATTAGCCAAAATTCTGCAAAGAAAACCACCAATCAGAGAATCGTGACAAATGAACACTCTCTATATATAACTTGTACACTGCGTTTAAAAGTTTGGGATCAGTAAGATTTTTAAATATTTTTTAATGGAGTCTCTTTTGCTCATCAAGGCTGTATTTATTTGATCAAAAATACAGAAAAAAGCAGTAATATTGTGAAATATTATTGCAATTTCTAATATTAGTTTCCTATTTTAATATGCTTTAAAATATAATTTATTTATATTTATAATTAATTTATACTCCAGTCTTCAGTGTCACATGATCCTTCAGAAATCATTAGAATATGCTGATTTATTAATATTTTTTTGGAACCTGTGATACCTTTTTTCTTTGATCCTTTGATGAATAAAAAGTTAAAAAGAACAGCATTTATTCAAAACAGAAATATTTTCTAACAACATCAGTCTTTACTATCACTTTTTATCCATTTAACACATCCTTGCTGAATAAAAGTATTCATTTCTTTCAAAAAAGAAAGAAAGACATTTACTGACTCCAAACTTCTGAATAGTAGTGTAACACAAAATTTCTATTTTGAATAAACGCTGTTCTTTTAAACTTTTTATATAATCAAAGAATCCTGAAAAAAGTATCATAGGTCCCAAAAAATATTAAGCAGCACAATTGTTAACAGCACTGATTATAAATCAGCATATTAGAATGATTTCTGAAGGATCTTGTGACACTGAAGACTGGAGTAATGATGCTGAAAATTCACAGGAATAAATGATAGTACATGATAAACATGTAAAATCTTACTGATCCCAAACTTTTGAACGACAGTGTATATAAAATCAACACCTTTAAGTCAGTAGTTTTTTTTATTTATCTTTTATTTATCATTATCATTTAACATTTTTAATTCGATTATGTTGTTTGCAATGGCTCATGGGATTGTAGTTCTTTCCCTTGCTAAAGCAGTTAACGTACACAGTCTCATACCTTTGTCTTTTTTTGCTTCAGATCAGTTTGTAATGTTGTGGTTCACCTCATAGCTAATTGGTTTGGTCCATGGCTTACAATCTTTATCTTTAATAAAGACTTTTATAAAAAATCCCTCTGTGAAAAATGAATGGCAAATGTATTTCCGGAACCAAGGCTGCTGAGAAAAAGTGATTGCCCTTGGTGTTAGCAATTTGGTGTTAGCTTGTTGCAGAGCATTAGCATTAAGCCTCTGTTAGCGCAATTGGCTAATCTTAAAAGAATATACTTTGTTTATGTGACAAAGCTTATCTGGCTTACCAAGTAAGCCATGCTCGAAGAATGAAAGCCTATTTTTTGACATTTCCAGCCTATTTCTCACATTTCTGACAATGTCGTAACTGTTTTTAACATTATTATTGGTAATCTTCCTCTCAAAAAGCTGAATTTTGTGTATTTTGAAAACTGGGTTTCAAAATACTGTTTTGTAAGCAGTGTGTCACCTTAATACATTCAAACATTTTGTTTATATTTAATAAATGCACCTTTTTGCATAAGCTGGATATTATTTTCACAGGTTTGCAGGGATTAAGAATAAACTGTGACATACGACGCCACAAGGCTCAGGTTTAGGAGTTCAGACTTACCCTTTTTGTCAGTTGGGTGTCCATCATAAAGTTATGTACATGTTTTTCGGCTTTGGTTAATTCCAGTTTTTTTGCGACCACAGCGACGACCAAAGCAGTGCATCCGGCACCCTGACAAAACAAACAGCCGCCTTCAGCATTCAGTCGAACACAAAACCTATGTCACGCTGAGATATGGCACTTACCATAATGCCGGTGAGGAGACAGACTCCTTTCCCACAGTATGTATTGGGGACCATATCCCCATATCCAATGGTTAGAAAAGTTATTGAGATCAACCACATGGCTCCAAGGAAATTGCTGGTTACATCCATGTTGTCATGGTATCTAGTAAGGGTAAAATGCCATTAGAAAAACAACCACAATTACTTCACGCTCACCTATGACTGACTTAATTGTAAGTTAATCAATCAGGCATGAAAACTGTGCTAATTTGTCTCACATTATACATTTAAGTAGTGTTTGCTCCACTGCAGCAGTTGGACGTGTTGTTGTTGCTGTAAGCTAATACTTAATTGGCTAATTGAGGGATCTAGCTGAGTTGGGACACAATTGACTCGGTTTCAAAACCTATTTAACTGCTGTTTAAGAGGCTCACAGAGGCCCTCAGGTCTGCAACTTGAGAGATTTGATACTCTATAGAGTTTAACAGGTTGAGAGAAAGGCACAGTATCTTTTTTCTCCGAAATGATGCAGTTTTGATACTTAGAGCTCAGTTTCTAGAAAATGTTTTTTTTTTTTTACTTCTGAACAGTTGTATATAATTAAAAATTTATATATATAATAATATCTAATTGTATGCTTGGGTCGATCTTATTTTCTAAATCAAATCACTTAGTAAACTGTAAATTACCACAAAATGAATTTATGAAAACTGTATTATTAAAATAAAATTAAAATATATTAAAATAATATGTAATATAGAATATGTATATATACACATTTTCTAAAAAACTCACCTAATAACTGAGTTACTAAAACATGAACTCATGACACCTGTATAATTTAAAAAAGTATATTAATATAATATAATATAATATAATATACACACTTAAATATATATTCTAAAATGTATATATACACATTT
Source organism: Tor tambroides (assembly GCA_021397915.2). Taxonomy (NCBI): domain Eukaryota; kingdom Metazoa; phylum Chordata; class Actinopteri; order Cypriniformes; family Cyprinidae; genus Tor; species Tor tambroides. The sequence goes on from JAFVLL020034343.1 coordinate 34,549, forward strand.
TCTAAAAAAAAACCTCACCTAGTAACTGTAAATTACCAAAGCATGAATTCATGAAAATTGTATAATTAAAAAAAAATACATAATCTATTAATAGAATATAATAGAATAAATTTTCTAAATTGTATACTCTTAAATACATATTCTACATATTCATATTATAAAAATACAAATGTGTGTGTATATATACATATATATATATATATATATACACATACACACACAAAATAATATGACTACTTCTGTGTAATTGTTGGTATATTTAAATAGTGTAGTTATATTGATACAATTTTAAGTGTGTCTCCTAAAAAGCTCCCTATCAAAACTAACTTCCATAATCTACTGTCAGAGCAACAAAGCGGGCCACCTTTCGCAGGCCCTCACAGTCCAGGCGGCAATGATCCACAGAGAAATGGTGAACACCAGCAGCACTGTGCCGGGACAGATAGTCATGAGGGTCTTCATAACAAAGCGTGTGTTGAAGTTTATCTTGTTGAGGGCACCGATACTGCGCGACGACGCATCGGTGAAGAGTTTGCTATGCAGCAGCATGACGCGAGCAATGAGGTACAGACGGAGAAACATGGGAATGGACAGGATGATATCCACGTCGGCGTCCGTCTTGACGGGTATGAGGAAAAGGAACAGCCGCATCTTACTGAAGGTGGAAGTTGCCCGGGATGGGGTGTATGGCACACACCAAGATCTCCAGACAGATGAAGAAGATGCGCTCGTAGGTCATGGCTATCCTCCAGTCGTCTGCAGCATTGTCCACCATGAACAGCTATCAGGAGGGAAAAAAAAAACTAATTAAACGTAAAGAATAAAACAGAAATAGATTTATTCTTAATTTATAAATAACTAATTATATAATAAATATAAAATAAAAAAGTATTTAATAATATGCTCTTTTCTTTCATTTCAGGTTTGCTACATATAATGTTCAGTGAAGTTTTGTCCGCATCAACAGAAAACAGCATAGATTGATCTTGGGATTTAAGAATCGATATTGATTCAACAAAATGAGGATTGTTTAAAAAGGTTCCAACCCAGCACTTGAATGAACTACTCATCCCATAACTCACTGAAAAATCATGTCAATTAATCAAAAAACAATAGTAAAATATCAATATTCACTTATTGTCATTGATTTTTTTCTAGAAAAAAAAAATACATTTTAAGTTTATTGCAAAATATCCAGATATATACATACATGTAAGCAGTTTGAGAGTGTAGGGAAACTCTTTTCATTTGCAAAGGCGCTGAGTGCTTTTAATGTGCTTTCTGCCCATATAAATATGACTTCTATTTCTGTCTTTACAGCATTATGGGGGTAGTGGCGTTCTTCACTACACGAAGGGATAGTGTTCACCCAAAAATGAAAATCTTGTCACACCACTCACCCTCATACCCCAAACCTGTAAGATCGTCTATTCTCAGAACACAACCAAGATATTCTGAGAGTTTGACCCTGCATATAATAGCAATGTACTGTCCCTGCCTCAAGGCTCATAGTAATGATATCGTGTTAGGTCCATGTGACATCAGAGTTTCAACCATAATTTTATGAAGCTATTTTATGAACCGTAATTTTACGACGTCATAGTACTGTCGATAATGGCGGAGGACAGTGATGTGAAAGAGAAGAAATTATTGAATAAAGTCATTATTTTTGTTTTCTTTGCACACCAAAAGTATTCTCGTAGCTTCATAACTTTAAGGTTGAACCACAGATGTCACATGGACTATTTTAACGATGTCCTTACTACCTAACTGAGCCTTGAACATGGTAGTTGCATTGCTGTTTATGCAGGGTCAGAAAGCTCTCGGATTTCATCCAAAATATCTTAGTTTGTGTTCCGAAGATGAGAAAAGGTCTTACAGGTTTGGAACAACATGAGGGTGAGTAATTAATGACAGAACTTTCATTTTTGAGTGAACTAAACTTTTAAAAATGATGTTGAAATCACACTGATTTGGATACAGTAGCTTCATCTTGAGGCATGAAAGATTTGTAAGTTATCATTAAAAATTGACTTCTTTGGAGATTATGAATGGGATTTAACTTCCGGAAGTCGTCTGTTGCGCTCAAGAGAAAGATCTCCTGCCCTCCCTAACGCTCTGTGCCGTTCAGCTGTGGTTTCTTCCTGTGCATTCAATCACCTCAAGGTACCGACAGCCAACATCAGCGTGAGATATTTCACCAAAGCGGTACAGTCAGCACAATTCAGAGGCTTCTGCTGACAGACTTCATCCAATGAGACTGTGGCTATCTGATATGAGAAAAGGTGCAAATGATAAACCCCTGATCCAATATGTGCAAACGGCTTTCCTGCCTTCTTACAGCACGGCTATTTCATTTAGGTAATGGTTTATGCGACGACAACCTAATTATTCTTTAATATGATCATACTTGAGGCTTTGAGATGCTGCTTCAGTGCTGTCCTGTGGTTTTCCCCTCATGTAGTAGCACACATATAAAACCTCACCGTTTGGACCGTTTAATCACATTTATGGTCAGTTATTTTCTCTGCTGGATCCACAGTATCTGGATCATGGGGCAGATGTTTGAATAAATCAAATGACGTGAAACCTGGCAGAGGATAAATGGAAATATTAAAATATAAACTGACACGCTACAAATAACCTTGATTTAGACTTTGAATTTAATCTTGTAAACACACAAGAAAAACTGCTCCACTACTGGAGGCAAATGAGATTAATAACCCACATTCAGTGATAATGCATTGAAATATTAAGTGAATCTGAGTGCTGCTTGACCGTACAAAAACATGATGAAGTGACTTCCAGCACATTGCTATGCTGATGCTACCATAGATATACACGTAGATGCCACATTCGACGGCTCTAGATATGGAAATGTGTCCAACATCTTGGAACAGTCAAAGTGTCACCACTCACAGTAAAAATCAATGAGTTTTCCAAGATGGCACAACATTGCACAGCCTTGTAAAAACCTCCAAGATTTAAACTCATGAAGAAACAGACGAGCTGTTCACAGAATGTGCTGGTTTGTGTTTTTATGTTCAAACTGTCCATTTCTGTGACTTAATTCTAAAACCAAAACTCACATAATTGCAATAAAAGTAATAATTGCCTGTTTGCATTGCTCATTTTTATTTAGGCACATTATGCACTAATACGACAATATAAAATAAACAACAATATTTACCTACTAAGATATTTTATTGTAAGAAAAAATAAACAGCAATATTTAAATCGTTTTATGTATTATCATATTAGTGCATATAGGGCCTAAATTAAAATGAATAAAACATTATTTTTCTTTTTTGAAAAACGTCTACAGTATTAAACAACGTTTTTCCAGCATTTTACTTTTTTCATTAAATAAATACAAATTTTCTAGATAAAATTATAAATTACCTGATTGAAAAAAAAATGCAAATACATAAATACTGAGATACTGAATATCATAAAAAGGCAGAAAAATATTGGGACTGAAAAATATTGAGCTGTTTTGCAAAGCCTTGCTTAATTTTTTTTATAATACTTTAGAATTTAAACTTACGTATTTAATTTTTTATTTTGTTTTTATAGCAAAAACAGCCTTAGAGTCATTATGGTTGATTCATTTACAGTACATATATATTAAAATAAAAATAAATAAATAAAGATATTATTCTTTATTAGTGGGAAACAGTTTTACATTTTACTTTTTACACTAAATATATTAAATGTACTTGGTTTTACTTGGTTGTTGATGATGCTTTACATACTGAATCTTTTTAAGAAAATACATAAATATTGAGATATTAAATATCATAAAAAATACTGAACTATTTTGCAAATAAATAATGGTAATAGTAATGCTTGCTTTGCAATCATCACTAAAAATTAATGGATTGCCATTTTTAAGTTTTTTTCTGAGCACTAAATTTCTTGAATGACAATTATTTTATTATTTTAAGGTATGACAAGAATTTTTATACACTATATAAGCAATTTTTTATCATGTATTTTTAAATACTTTAATTGTTTTATAGTAAAAAGAGCATTAGATTCGTAAAGTTTGGATCTTCAGTTCTGCATCAAAACTGTCTATTTCAATGTATCAAATATATATATATATATATATATATATGTGTGCGTATACACACACACACACACACGCACGCACATACACACGCAGTCATACGTGTCATAAAGAGCCTAAATTAAAATGATTAAATATCATTCTTCATTATTTAATTACATTTTTATAGTATTTTACTTATTTTACTCACATTAAACATATTAAATATACTTGGTTACAAGTTGAAATAATAGTTTTACCTGATTGAAAAATATTTTATAGCAAATACATAAATATTCAGTAACTCAATATCATAAAAAAGCTGAAATATTGAGCTATTTACTTACTTGAACAATAATAATTAATTTGTAATAGTAACAATGGTTTCTTTAGCAACCATCACTATAAATCTTGAATCATATGGACAGAAAATAAATCCTTTATGCCTCAAAGCATTTTAGAAGGGTTTTCTTTTTTAAGCCAAAAGACTGTAGTGACAAAATAAACATTTCCATTTTAAACCCTTGTAGTACCACCTACACATGTTAGTCACATGAATCACACGGCCTCAAAATACGACACCAATCCCTCATACTCATAAGATGCACATGCGAACACAAAACACACACTCCTACAACATATCCTAATTCAAGCATAGTAAAAAAAACATCAAAAACACGGGATGCTACCAAAAACTGTAATCAGGCTTCCTGCCTGTCTAGAACATGTTTGACGTCTCTTATCCACACTGACTCATGACAGAAACCGCAAGACCAGAAGAAAGTGAGATTTTAGGACCTAGATAAGATACATCATGTCCTAAGCTCACAATTGCCAGAGATGCTGTAACATTAACCAGCCTGTCTGTTAGTTTAGGCTGTTGTTCGACTTTCCGTGCGAGTGTAACTTAGACAGCGAAACACAAGCTGCCTTTCCGAACGGTGACAGACGCTATCTTACTCAAAGCTTAGCAACAACAACAACCAGCAACAAACCACATAGCCTGCACAAAGGATGATAAGCGTGAAGCTTTCATTTTGTTTATATGAGGAAAACACATCACGAAGTCACCGCTTTCAACTTACTAGCTTCAAAACGGAGCAATTAAACATTTAAACTGGGTTATGTAAGGAAACCTACTTGGTAGGTAAAACCAATTATGGTAATGGACAACCTGCAATACAATACTCAAGGGTGCTTCACCTTCAAGCATCCAATATTCCAACCAAGTGCTTGAGCGGGTAGTTATGGAAAAATGCTGAATTTGACAACAGAGGGGAAGGTGCACATGTAATGGCCTGGTTACAACAGCTAAGGGTCGTACCTGATAACCTCAACAAGTCCAAGAGCGTGACTGCGGCGACTCATTCAACCAAGATGAAGTAGAAATGCAGAATATAGATAATCATTCGAAAAATAATAACTGAGCAAATAGAATGACTAACTGTAGATTTATTCTCTTCTGCTAAAGCGTTACAAAAATTTGAGTCAAATGGAATGGTATTTTTTTGAAAATTCAGAGTGCTAAATTGTGTCAATGACAATGAAAATCATCTTTTATAGTATTTTGTTATAGGTACCAAGGAATTTAAATTTGAGCAATAATAATTGCTTGTTTCAGCAATCATTACTAAAAACAAATTAAAACTTTGTCATACAAATTAGTGTTTTTTAGGGATTTTTGAGCACTACATTTCTTCAATGACAATTATTTTGAAGTATGAAAACTGTATAATTTATTTTTATAATATCTTAGAATTTAAACTTTTTTATTTTTGTATTTATAGCAAAACAGCAGTCGTTAAGTTTGATTCATTTATATGAATCAATTCAAACTGTCCATTTCAAATCAATTTATCAATTCAAACTCAATTCAGTGACTGAATTTTTATAATAATTTAACGTATTTAATTTTTTACATTTTTATAGCAAATCAGAGTTGCATTAGACTTGCTGAGTTTGATTCATTCACATGATACATTTGGACTGTTTGAACTGATTCGACTCTCAATTCAATAACTCGTTTGCATTTTTACTCCAAAATATTCATGTGGCATTTTTCAAATACTGTATTACAAGTATAAGTTTTACATTAAAATATGGTGCTGGTAAATGCTATAAGAAATTAATAAAAATGATTAAATATCATTCTTGTGTTTGTTCAGTTAAAAACACAACCTAGCTTATTTTTTTAAACAAATGTTTTTAAATTGTATTTTCTTGTTGTATTGTTTCTTGTTGTATTGAATATTTGAAATTGAAGCGTTCTCTTTAAAATTATAACACCTTAGAATTCTTTATGGATAAATTACACAGTGGTTCATTACAAATATGTAATGAACATTATAAATAGATTTCATTTAGTTGAAGATTTTTGACTCATCAATATTCCGAATTTTTCTCAAGTCCATTGACGTTACAGCAACATTTGGCGCATATAAGTTGCTACATCAAAGAGCGCAGGTAGATTTGCCGTGGTAGCTCCATCACCCCCGGCCTCGTCTAATACAGATGCAGTAAGTTCTATGAGATACAGCACTCATCCCGAATGATGGATGCCAGGCTGACTTTGGCAGAGCATGTGGATTAATGAAAACCGCAATAAAAAACGGCCTAAACTGATCAGCGCAACACAAGGTCGATGGCTCTTCTGAAGCAGCTGCACTCACTGTTGCTTTACCAGACCTGAACTTTGTTAAAACACAGCGACGACATGGTAATCTATCAAACACGTGTCCGTACAGGGGGCTTGAGTTTTGTGCTCCTGTTTTCGCCTCCGTCGCTTTGACACGGACAAACGGTTGTCTGCCTTTGTGCTCTCCGTGTGTCTAGTAGGCAGCAGGGGTTGGTTACTGGTTTCAGAAGAGCTCAATATAACTAATGGAGCATGGCTCAATATTTAATCTGTGTAATGTAGAGAATGGGAACATATATCTTGTCGCTAAGAAAAGAAATCGCTCAATCTCATTAGAGAATTAGGCAGAGAGGTGCAGCCCAATTACAAATGAATGCAATGGTTAATTTATGATATCAAAGTGGGTCCTAAGAGGCCACTTTGCTAAGTAAATCCTCAGTTGTAGGTTGCTTTCAGCTTTCAAGTTTCTTTGAAGGAGGACACGCATGCTTTCAGAGTTTGCATTTGTGTAATTGAACGCTGCCAGAAAAGGATGACAGCTGTTGTATTATTAAATTAACTGTAACCTAATTTAAGTCTTTTCTCTAGTGATTTAAATTAAACATAAGTAAAATCAAATAATAAAACATAAAAGCCACTATTTCATATGAAATTACTTACTTCAACTCTCTTCTCTAGCGATTTAAATGCAAAATTAAATTAAATTAACTTAAATTAAATATTAAGAAATAGTAGATTCTATTCCTTCTACTAAAACGTTACACCTTAGAATTTTTGTATGGACTAAATTACAGTGTAAACAATTTAAATTAAATTAAATTAAATTATTTCTTATACATTACAGAGAATAGTAGTAAGTGGATTTTTTCCCCACATTAAATTTCTTCAAATGACAATTATTTAAAGAGATTTTAATATTTGAAATTATGGAGGGAAAGAAAATTACGTTTTATCTAAAATTATAACACCTTAGTATTTTCTAAGAGCTAAATTACGGTATAGATGCTGTAGCAATTTAACAAATTAAATTAAACTATTAAGGAATTGTAGATCCTATCCTATAGTAGATCTACTAAAACATTACGAATAATAGTAGTAACATGGAAGAACGGAGGAATTTATTTATTTATTTTTTGTGCTCTAAATTCTTCAAATGACAATTATTTTAAGATATTTCAAATATTTGAAATGACAGATTTTTTTATAATGTTCTGTCTAAAATTACAACACCTCAGAATTTTCTCTGAGCTAAATTACAATACAAATGCTCCAGTTATTTAAACAATTCGATTACGTTAAATGAAATATTAAATTAAATGTCAACCCAGCAGACATCAAAGATGAACTTTATTTAAATGAACATCTTTTATTTGAATCTTATAATCTCTACACAGTAATCCAGCTCAGTGAAAACACACTGAGGGGGTCAGTGGCGAGGGATGGATACGTGACACTCGGCAGTCGTCTCAGGTAGAGTTAGCTGTCACAGAAAAAGGCAGTGCACATCCTCTATAGTGCATCAGCACTGCTCACGTGCACTCGTCACCTGCCCTATACATGCAGTGACGTTATACAAGTGTTATGCATCCCGCTATACAGGCGATTTGTGGTTCAACTGCAGCTAACCACTATATTTCATTGAAACCGCTGATACAAATGAAGGTCACTGGTTCAAAAAAAATTTGTATCAATATGGCGATGATGTGCATGTATTTGTAATGCGTAGGCCCCCGTCTGGTCCCTTCAGAGAGACACATTTCTCTGAAAGCATTCCCATGATTGATGTCCCTCAGAGACTTGTGGGCCCTAAATATTACAGAGAGCGCAACTGGCTCATGAATACATGCCGTTATAATTCAACACTGTGAAAAGTAATAAAACTGCTCAGGCATTTATGGTTGCAGAGCCAGGGCTCTTAATGGCTTTTTTTTTGGAGGGAGGGGTTTGCATGCATATTACAAAACAGTGCTGTTTCATGTACACACACCCATGTACAAACACACCCATGTACTGTCACAATTTTATACTGAAATCTGATTGAATTTCAAAAACATCTAAACAACAAAAATACATGCTTATTTGTACGCAGAGTAGAAACATTATTTTATTAAAGAGAGAGTACACCTAAAAAAAAATTTGTGTCATGATTGATGTTGTTTCAAATCCATACTTTGCATTCAAGATATGAGTTTTATCTGCACATGCATTTCCTGGGAACTGAAGCCAAGAGCTTTTTGAGCTGTCTGAGGAGACTTTTGTGGAGACTGTGTAAATCATCATCTAAATCCATTGTATGGAAAAGAACCGCTTGAACATTGTCAAATTTTGTGTTTTACAGAATAAAATAAATAATAATGGGGACAGAACATCATTGTATATATATGAAGTGCATAAAAGGTGATTTTTTTTATTACATTTTTTATTTTAAATGTATTGATTTAGTATTTAATTCACTTAAAATTTAATGAATTGTATTCATTTGAATTAATTTATCATTTTCTGAGGCCTGCAAATCACAGTTTTAAAACTGAAATTTTCTATGACCACTGGAGCCCTGAAAGAATGAATATGAAAGAAAGAGACAGAAGTTGAATAAATCAATAAATCTTTGATGCTATATTTCTCTGATGCTACATTAATGACAGAATTTTCATTTCTGTGGACTATTTCTCTTTTAACGCTGAGATACAAGATCCTATCTAGCGAGTTGAAAAGGTCCACTTTCTACACCCTTCATCTTTTTAATCAGAGGTCATCGGCCACCAGAATGTTTTATATCTGAGGTAGATTGTCTGGTTTTCTTGTCATCAGATTGCACAGTTTCTCATCCCTCTGCAACGGCAGCAACACCTAATTGCCTTCACCTCAATGGCCACACTGAGGAAATCTCAACAAGGCCCTCTGACATCTCAGTTGGACGGCTGTTCATCACCTGCGGTCTTGGCGAGGCCGAGTACCTAAATTCAAAGTTTCTTCCATCCCTGTTGAAGGTCAATTTTTTTCCCGTCTTCTTGTTTTGTCTGTCAGTGCATCAAAAACCCTGGAGTCATACAATGCAGAAACCATCTGATTGAGCAACTTCACAAGTCAAATTTAAGACTGATTCATAATTCATGCTACCTTCTGCAGCTTTAGTCATTGTCAACGACATTACAGCAAATGACTCACTACCGATTTGACTTTACCGCAACGTGACCTTTTATAGGAATAATTCACTCTGTGGAACACAAAAGAAGATACTTTGAAGAATGTTAATGCCAAGTAAATGGGGATGATGTGATGCTCCAAAAATGACAAAAAAAAAAAGAGCCAATAAAGCACCACAAAAGTACTTCTATCAAGTCTCATGATGTTAAACCTGGTGTAATGTGTCTTGATGCAAAATTTTCCAGGATTTACACACACAACTAAGCTTTGAGAGTAGATGTATACATGTTTATTGCATGTTCTGGAGTTCTGGTTTTGAGTTAATGGAAAGGAGCAGCATGAACATTCTTCAAAATATCTTCTTTTATGTTCTACAGAAAAAAAAGTCATATAGGTTTGGAAGTACATGAAGGTGTGAAAATGACAACAAAATTGTCATTTTTGGGACCAAAATACTGCTTTGTGATCACACACTGAAATCCTGTGTTATGCATTTGCACAGGTGACTCAAAAAAAAAAAGACTAATCTTATTTCCCCTTCACTCTGACCATACACACTATTAACTAATAACACTGTCTCCGTTCTGCCAGAAGCACTACGATCTTGTTGGCACTATGTACTTACTGGCAGTACAAGCTTATTGGTGCTCCTTGGCCTTATCTAAGTGCTTGATTTATATATTTTGCTATTAACGCAAGTATTCGTCAAGCCCAAAATATCCACTTTCGTATGATAGCTTCAGCCAAGAAAACAAATTCTCTCATTAGCTGGTCCTTTGATTTTGCCTACAGCTGTCCAAAGCAATGCCTTTAACCTTTGACAAGGTGCAAAAATCAGATTTTTCATTTGGTCAAAATGAAAATATAAATGAGCAATTTCCAAAAAACTTGGACCTAATCCTTCACAGAATAAAACAGTACACTGGACCAAGAAAATGTGTTTTTTGCTAAATTACACTGGTGTCTACAATATGCAAAAATGCATATACTGTATAATTATTTTTTAAGAAAAAAAGTATTATTTTATGTAAAAAAATTGAAATTAGGCTTTTACAGCCATGAAATTCAAAACCCAGGCAATAAACTTGATCACAGAAATGTATGTAAATCAATGTGAAACTGATATGTCCCTCTGTGATTAAATCCTTTGGACTAATCTGTCCATCCCACAAGAAAATAACAGTGATATTTCCCTATTGGACAAGCCACACACGGTTTCACTTCATAATAAGCCTGTCCGATTCAACTTGAATGAGATATTTGTGTCTATTTGCAAAGTAAATTAAATAACAGTAACTGAATAAATAAATTCTACAGGGTTCCCACACTTTTTGACAACTGGATTAGGCTTTATAAAACCATTTTATACATAACGCACATAAAAATGATTTGTGCTATATGAATCACTATTCAATTTTATTACTTCATTTTATATTAGTTAATTTGCTTATTAATTTAATAAGGCCTGCAAATCACAGTTTGCTGAAATTTGCCGGATTTCCATGACCATGGGAACTCTGAAAGAATGAATATGAAAGAAGGAAAAAGAAAGAAGTGGAATAAATCAAATAAATCTTTGATGCTACATTTCTCTGGCTGCAGAGTATTTTAAGAAACATCATGAAGACCGTTCAGAAATTTACAGGATTTCATCCTCGCCAACACCAGCTAAAACTCATAATCTTTTTTGTTAATGCATTACTTAATGCAAAGAAATGCATTACAATGGAAATATGGATGCTGAAATGTATAAAATTCACCAGTAATACAACATTTCACTGATGCAAGGTCATAAGACTGAGTGCTTTCCAAGTATTATAACCATCAAGTCAAGTTCTTTCTCTCAGTGAATATGGGCAAAAACTGCCTTAAGTGCAGATTTTGACACTTACTAATACCAATATGGAGACACTGAACAGAAAGCCTCCATACTTAATCTATAAACTACATTTGTGTTGAGAAAGCACAAGTGCAAGTACAACACAGTTAATAGACTACAAATCTCAGGTTATGCTCTAGTAGATTTCTGAAATGATTTTATGAAGATTAATAAGTACTTTATTTGGAAAAACATCCATTCAAACTGGTCTTGTCTATCCAACTAGCTAATAAACTGTGAACGGCTACTGTTAAACAAGGTCAACGAGTCACTGACAGGATTTCATGGCATGATTCGATTAAGCCGGTGAGAAATGCAGAGGATGCAGTGCTATTGAAGATAATCCGATTGTAATTCTATGGTAATGGGTATCATTTCAAGCGCAATGTGTTGAGCATTAGTCTGAAGGAGAGAATGTGTTAGAAACTCACTGATTCTTACGACAGCAGAAGCGAGAAAGCACCAAAACTAACGGGACTGTAAAGTGAAAACACAGTAAAGAGCTCTTACTTATTTTAAATGAGTTACCTGGATTTCCCTGGCATGATATATGATAATCAACCCAAGAAGAATGATTGTAGAAAGGCTTATCAGGCATTTTAGGGCTAAAGAATACAGTGACTCCTGAAAAAAAAGAAAGAAGAAAAGGACAAATTCAACTCATTTGGATTAGTCGGTTTAAACATTCACTACAATTGAATGTTGATTAAACCTGTAAAAATATTACTGCAACACATTACTATATTTCATTTGAATGATTCCAAGACTTTGTAGACTTTTGTAAGTGTTTTGATTAAGTGAAAATACCACAACATAAGCACTAATGCAAGCGCATCTGAGACCATTACATAATTTAACTGAAATTTGACTTTAACCTTCCACGCGGCAACATATTTTCCTTCATTTTCATTATACTGTATTGACAAAACAATAAATGTCATTTTTAAGACACACTATGACTGATTTTCCTGGCTTTACTCTTACAGGGGAGACACATGTGGGGATATGTTTCCGGGATTGCACTATTAAAGTCATTCTGATGCAGATAAATAGCTTTTTTTTGTTCACAGATCAACCATCTAACAGTTTAAACAATAAATTGAGAAAATATGAATGCTGTCATTTGGAATCTCTGTGGCAAATTGAATTGCAGTAATGCATATCCTCTTTGGGACCTTTATAGATAGAGGCATCAATTATATTACTGTGTAATTATTTAATTATTTTAAAGTACTTATAATACTATAAATGCATTTTTACAGAAATAACACAATTATGATTTATTTTTCCAGTAATATTCTACAGAAGGTCTAAGAAGAAGAGCACACAATTGACACTAAAAGTAATGACAGCAAAAGATAAGTAATAATTATTCACTCAATTTGAGTTTCTAAGAGTTTCAGCTTGATTCACGCACACGTTAGTTCCGGTAATTTGATTGGTCGAGCTTCCCAATGGTGCTGCTATTTATTATAACAACAACATTAGGAAGTTTCACTGTTTGCGTCATTCCAGTGTTTTCTTTCACGAACAGAAGCGGAGTTGTGTAATTTTTGCATTCATTAGCTAATATTAATTATGTGTTTGTTGAGCTGTTTCAAATGTAATTTCACCCGCGGCCAAATCACAGCAATGCTGATATAGCTACAAAAGGACAGCATTCCTACTACTGCTTGAATATGCCGTTCATAAGAGAACATAAATGCTAAAGTTTAAGATTTTCTTGTTGTGTTGGAACAATTTTACGTAGCTAAACGATTCCATAGGGAAAACGGACGAAGCAAAGCGTCTTCCAGTAAACGTGACCTTGCCACAGTTCTTCATTCATCCATCCGCACCGCGCACTTTCCAAACTTGTAGTTTTTCCTCTCTCGCTCGCCCGCCCGCCAGCAGGCAGACTGGACTTAATGAATTCTGACCTAGATGGGGGGGACCTGCAGGATTTGGGGACTATTAAGTTACGCACCTTTCCGTAGGCTCCCCACGAGAGTTCAGTTTCAATGACCATCACCACAATGCCAAACATCCCAAAGATGAGCGCGTAGTCGCTCAGACGCTTTCTTTTCTCAAACAAGGCCCTCCTGTGCCCGAGCTTCTGTCCAATGTTCTGGTTCTTCTTTTTGCCCGATTTGCCGCTGCTGTGGCTACATCCACCCCCTCCGCCGCCACCACCGCCGCCTCCTCCTCCTCCTCCTCCTCCGTCCCCCGCCGAGTAAGGCATGAGGGTAGTGGAGTTGTTCTCCGGTTTGGAGGCGAGCGTGTCTGACGCGTCCGCCGCAGAGACGGGCTGCAGTGGCTGGGACTCCGAATCAAACTCGTGCAGGTTTCTGCGGGACGAGCTCAAGTTGCTGAGCGGCCGCATCACGCCGCCGTTGTATCTGCAGCTGCTCATGGCTATTTGGGTGTAAGAGTTACTCCCTCTGTGGCTGCTGGCCGGACTGCCCCGAATTTGCTGCCGGTTGTGATCGCGATGAGGATGATGGTGGTGGTGATGATGTCTGGATGAACTACCATGACTAGAGGGCGTGAACTCGCTATACTGAGCGCCTTGCCTGGTTGAAGATGAGACGGACGGTGTCCTTAAAGTTCCCAGCGGCGTCCCGTGCAAAGGCTGGCTTTTTCTGGCATCTTCGCAGGTGGAGGAGTTGTTGCAGGTGCAGTGCCTGATGGAGCGCTCTTCCTCCCGTCCGCAGTAGTGCTGGTACTTATAGTGCTGCTGCTGCTCTGGATAGAAATCGTTCTGCAACTGCAATGGGGTTTCCATCTCAGAGCTGCCGTTTAAAGCAGAGCCCCGTGCATGCACCCTACCGAGGGGGCGTTGTGATGAGGAACGGAGGATAAAAGCTGGCGCGAGGTTGGACCCACCTCGGCTTCTGTAGAAGTGCGAGCGCGCTTCCGATTGGCCGAGCGACCCAAAACAACTGGGCTGACGTCACGCGAGGAAGGTGGCAACATGCGGTTCAAATGTGCAGGCATTCACAACTCAGTGCTCTTGACTGTTTACTACAAACCTTATAGGTCTCTGACTTATAAGATATAATATTTTTGGCTGCTATATGAATGCGTGTTTCATAATTTATTTAAATTTGATTTGATTACATGTATATAGAAGTTGTAAAGATTATTATTAGATTATTATTATTATTAGACCTTATTTTCTGTTCTTTACTATTCTGTTTCTATTTCTTTACTTGAATTTTTAAATATGCACAATTTATATAGTCAAATTGTTACTTAATTTTCTTAATTCAACACTGTGCACTAGTCTGAATGAAACAGTCTTGTTCGCAAGAAGAGAAAGAGGGAAGAAGAATTATAAATGTGTTAAAATAAATGGCCATACACAATTAAATTTACGCAAAATTACGTCATTGAAACTCAATTCATTCATGTTGGATACTGCTTGCTTTCTCTTGATGAAAGTCAAATGGTGATGAACGAAATGGAGTTATAAATGAAATCTCTCTCTCGTTGTAATTTGTGGAGAAAATAACTCTCTTATAGATCTGTAGGTATGCCAATTTTTAATAAAGAATCACATAAAAAGTGAATACTTAAAAACTCACTCATAACACACAAAAGACTTCCACTTGTAATACCTGCAGAAAGTACCGAACGTATTTGAATGGATTGTTTTAGTGAACCGACTCGAAAGATCCGATTCCGTGGCATGAATCAAAATCGCCACTAGTCCGTACACGTGCGCCTGACTACATTCTTAAAGCCTGGTTTACTCGCGAGACAAACTGGCTGACTTTATACAATAGCATGCCACAAAATGAACGAAAACAAACAAGTTCATTTCAACACTTTCCCGAGACAAACTGGTAATTCTCATTTGTTTTAACAAATTAATTTTAACAGCTCGTTCCTTTTCAATTAACATACTTCCATTTAGCTACCTTGCTGCATGATGTATGTAGTATTATTAGACTATTCGTCTGCTGATGCACTGAGAATCAGTCCGTTTCTACCCTTATCCTTATGTAAAGGCATAATATGAAGAGCAGCACGTGTGAAACAGTCGCTGCAGTATTACTGCAGTCGCAGCACGTCACCTCGCAGCGTCAGCAGCATCTGAAAACCCTTTGTTATTGTTGTCTCGCCTCTTGCCAACTTGCATCCTTATGAAGCAAGATCAAGCGCTCCGGTGCACAGGAATGTTGTCAGTCAAATAACCAAGCGCTGACAGTCGGGCATCTCATTACATCACGGAGCCAGAATTTGAATGAAAGGAAAATGACTGGATTTTTGCGTTGCGATTCGGAAACTAGACAGATTTAATTGAAAACAGGGCAGGTTGCATTCAAAGACGTGATGGTTTTATACTACTGCATTTTGCAGTGGGAAACTAGTTTCTTACACATTTTGTTCAGTTTATTTGGGCTCACTTCAGTCTAATGTTTTCATGTAAAATGTAAAATGAAAAAAAAAAGAATTTAAATTTTGGGTTAACTATTCATCTTATTTATTTTACTGTATATACACTGTATACTGTATGTATATATACACTATATTGCCAAAAGTATTGGGTCGCCCCCTTCTAATGAACAGGTTTGACTACTTTAGTAATTTCTATGAGTACAAATCTTAATGTTAAAGCATATAATGATATTCTAGGAAATTGTGTTCTTCTAATATTATAGCAACAGTTTGGACAGGACCCTTTTCTATTCTAACATGACAATGCCTCTGTGTATAAGGCAAGGTTCAAAAAGAAAATGATTGATTATTGATCAAGTCCTAATCCCAGTTTAACACCTCTGGTGTGACTATAAATGCAGACCTTGAGCCAAAAACTTATTATCAAACACCAATGACTTGTACATATGGGTACAGTCATTTTAGACACTTCCAAAACTGTTGCAACAGAGATGGAAATACAATTTTTAAATACATGAATTATGTTCCCATCGTTGTTGCCACAGCTTTGGAAGTGCATTTTTCTGTTCTAAAGAAGGGGGTGTCCCAATACTTTTGTCTATATAGTGTATGTACAAGTCATTGGTGTTTTTTCTGCTTGACAGGACCATACAATGTTTTTTCTGCTTGACAGGACCATACAAATTTGTGTATCTTGTATTAGAGCAGTTAAAATTTGGTGCTTTGAGTACAATTCTCTCATAATGACCACTGGATGTTCAACATGGCACCTCATGGCAAAGAACTCTCTGAGGATTTGAGAATTAGAATTGTTGCTCTCCACAAAGATGGCCTAGGCTATAAGAAGCTCAGTAACACCCTGAAACTGAGTTACAGTACAGTGGCCAGGGTCATACAGAAGTTTTCCAAGACTGGTTCCACTCGGAACAGGCCTCACAAGGGTCAATCATAGAAGTTAGGTCATCATGCTATGCATCAGGTGCAGAAGATAACTTCAAAAAACAGATGCATGAGTGCTGCCAGCATTGCTTTAGAGGTTGCAGAAGTGGAAGGTCAACTTGTCAGTGCTCAGACCATACACCGCACACTGCAACAAGTCAGTTTGCATGACCGTCATCCCAGAAGGAAGCCTCTTCTGAAGCTGACTCACAAAAAAGCCTGCAAACAGTTTGCTGAAGACAACCTGTCCAAGAGCATGAATTACTAGAACCATGTCCTGTGGTCTGATGAGACTCAGATAAACTTGTTTGGCTCAGATGGTGTCCAGTATGTGTGGCGACGCCCTGGTGTGGAGTACCAAGAAAATTGTCTTGCCTACAGTCAAGCATGGTGGTGGTAGCATCATGGTCTGGGGCTGCATGACTGCTGCTGGTACTGAGGAGATGTGGTTCATTGAGGGAAACATGGATTCCAACATGTACTGTGACATTCTGAAGCAGAACACGATGCCCTCCCTTCAGAAATGGGGCCAAACGGCAGTTTTCCGACATGATAACGACCCCAAACACACCGCCAAGATGTGATGAAGCTGAAGGTGAAGGTGATGGAGTGGCCAAGTCTGTCTCCAGACCTGAACCCTGTTGAGCACATGTGAGGCATCCTCAAGCGGAAGGTGGAGAAGCACCATATGTCTAACATCCAGCAGCTCCGTGATGTCATTATGGAGGAGTGGAAGAGGATGCCAGCAACAACCTGTGCAGCTCTGGTGAACTCCATGCCCAGGAGGATTAAGGCAGTGCTAGATAACAATGGTGCCCCTACAAAATATTGATACTTTTTTGACATGTTCACTTAGGGTGTACTCATTTTTGTTGCCAGTTATTTAGACAATAATGGCTATATGCTGAGTTATTTTTAGAGGACAGTAAATTTGTACTTCTATACAAGTTGCACATTGACTACTCTAATATATATCCAAGTTTCATTTGTGCAGTATTGTCCCTTGAGAAGATATACTAAAATTGTTGCTGAAATGTGAGGGGTGTACTCACTTTTGTGAGATACTGTATATATATATATATATATATATATATATATATACACATTTACAATATATTTGTAATGTCTTGTATAATGTAATACAATGAAATATTACATTATTTTATTATTACATTGTATATTGTGAATTATTATTACATTATTATGTAACACTTTTTTCATATTATTAACAGTAAGATTGTTAAATATTACAATTTTAACAAATTCTATTTGAATATAGTTTACAAAGTAATTTATTCCAGTAATGATATGAATTTTCAGCATCATTTCTCCAGTCTTCAGTGTCACATGATCCTTGAGAAATCATTCTAATAAATTCTAATAAATCATTCCAATGCTCAATTAATATTGCTTGGTGCTCAGTTATTAATCATGGTTCTTCTTATTATCAATGTTAAAAATGTTTTTGCTGCTTAATATTTTGTTGAATCTGTTTTTTTAGGATTCTATGGTTAACAGAACATTCAAAAGAACAGCACTTATTTTAAATACAATCTTTTGTACCATTATACATGTTTTACTGTCATTTTTTTAGCAATTTAATGCATATCTGATTAATAAAAGCATGCATTTTTATAAAAAAAACAAAACAAAAAGAAAAATATATACACACATACCCCAAACATCTGAATGGAAGAATATCACGGTTTCTGCATAAATATTAAGCAGCACAACTGTTTTCAACATTAATAATAATGTAGCCTAATTCTTAAGCAGAAAATCGTCATATTAAAATGATTTCTGAAGGATCATGTGACACTGAAGACCGGAGTAATGATGCTGAAAATTCAGTTTTGCATCACTGGAATAAATTACATTATAATAATTAAGATAAAAAAAATAAAATTGTAAAGTATCGTATTGAAGTTCATACTCTCTCTCGTCCCCTGTGACTACACGTGCGTTCCTTCACGGCCACCGTAGTTACAGATGTTACAACTGGTTAGCGTGATTACACTATCTTCATTCTTAAAAACATTCGGTACAATACAACCGGTGAAATATTCCAAAGACAGATAACGTGCAGAGAAATGGTCCGAGTTAAACAGTTTTATCCGGTCATTACCGATGGCCGAAGCCGACGCGAGGCTGTTTATTGACAAAGCAATAGTTTATTAGTTCGCCATTCAGCGAATTCTTTGTTAGCGTGAAATGCTATTCTTGTCCAAAAATCAGCTCATTACGGTTGATAGATAGTAGATTCGGGGAAGCACGAGTCAGATGTCGCTGATTGTATCGATTGAAATGCATGACATGGCGCTTGAAGCTGGATTGAGCTGTTGATAACGCATAAGACTGAACAATGAGGGGAAAGAAAGGAGCAGCATCCTCAAATCATGAGGATCCCTCGGGTAGGCTGTGATGAGTTTGACAGTACGAACTTGAGACAAGACCCTGTTCTTGAATTTGATTTAATAATGTTTTATTTAATGTTTTAAGTGGCCATCCCACAATGGTTATTATATAAAATAGCATTAATTAGAGTGTTACCCATCATAGCAAACCAGGTGCCAATTAAGTAGCTATGCAAATGTTATAAAAACGTCATCGCTGTTGATTATATTTATATTGATTTGTATTTATATTCTATTAATGTCATTTGGAGATTTTAAAAAAAAGAAATATGTTTGTCCTTTTTGTCATTATTTACAGTGAAATAAAATTTGACATCTAAAAAATCTGACAGTCACCAACAAATGTCTGGGGAATATCAGTACAGTGTTGCCAATGCAAACGGTGTAATAAGCCTCTCAAGGGCATGCATTGTGTTTTTGCCTGACGGCCTCCTGTGCATTATTGCTTTATTCCAGCAGAGTCAGACACTATTATTCCAGAGACTCCTGAAACCAAACGTCCATCAGAACCATCTCTCTCCATTGCCCTTTCTGACTCTGACTCTGATATTGAGATATCAGGCAGTTCCATGATGCCAGTCAGGTCAGTAATCAACTTCAGTATTTGTGCTTCAGGCTGGGCCACTGTGAATATAAAGTGCTCAAACAATGTACAAATGTTTGTAATCGTCAAAGAAAATGCTACCATAAAACCAATTTATTAAGTTTATGGTTTAACATTGCACTAAATGTAATTTTACTGTAAAACTGTATGCATTTTGAAAGGAAAAACTATGAATTGCCATATAATTTACAGTGAAAAACAGTAAAAGAACATTCCCAGAAATCCCTGCATCACATGAAAATATTTTATCTACATAATTTTGCCTTCTCATTTTCATTGTTGGGGGTAACGCATTACAAGCAACTCGAGTTATGTAATCAGATTACTTTTTTCAAGTAACTAGTAAAGTAACACATTACTTTTTCATTTACAAGAAAATATCTGAGTTACTTTTTCAAATAAGTAATGATTGACAGCTCTTCTGTCCCCATGCTGAGAGAAATCCCGAGTAAGATGTTACTGTAGTTCTAGAATAAATGTAAACATTCATTCATTAATATCACTCATGAGAAAAAAAAAACAGAATCAGTATTCCTCAAAATGAATAAAAACAGTGAAATGCAACTCAGAATATGACGCAAACCTGCAATAATTAAATGTTAAATAACACAAATATCCTTTATGTATTTAATCCCATTTTATTAACCAGTGTCTTTGCTGCTACCTTCGATGATCCAATTCAACCATAATAATAAGCAAAAATTACTCTAGATAAACATTTGTGCTTCTTTTCTTTATTGCTGAAGTGTTGAACTTTCTTCTTCTGCGTTCTACTGTACAAACGTGAATTTACTTTCCCTTCAGCCTGAGGCTTATTCATTTCACTTTTGGTATGTAAGGGATTTTACGTTTGCCAAAAATAGAACTTTTTTATATTAACAAACAAGCAAGCCCTGCTCAGATTTAAAAAGTAACGCAAAAGTAACGTAACACATTACTTTCCATAAAAAGTAACTAAGTAACGTCATTAGTTACTTTTTTAGGGAGTAACGCAATATTGTAATGCATTACTTTTAAAAGTAACTTTCCCCAACACTGCTCATGTTATCAGTAATGTAAATTACGGTGTTTCGTGTTGCATTTTCTGTTATTTAGCTAATGTTTAACCATTATTTAGTGTTGTGTGTGTTATTCGGATGTTGTTTTGTGTTTTGAGCATAGGAGCACCGTCTATATACGAGTATTGGCCATATTTTATCAATAGATATTTATGATGTACTTATGATGATTCATTGTGTGGCTTTCTATTGAACCACCTGTATTATTAAAGTGGTTATCAGTACATTTTAAGCTAAAATGCAGATTTTTGTATATAAACATATCACTTAAGTTGTAAAATATACAACTGTAATAATACATGAAACACTGTCACTGTATTTTTTACAGTCAATTTCTGGCAACCACACCATTTTTTGATATTTTGTAAATTGAACAGGATATTTAACGGGATACAGTACTGCCGCTGCTGACCGTGATGCAGATCTGACAAGCATGCTGTAGTTTCAGTCGCGCTTTAATATGAAATGATACAGGCTACAGTGCGCAGTGAGCATGTACTACAAGCACAGTATAATGGCTGACAGGACAGGAAAATTCATTAAATAAATATTAATATTATAAATATTAATTAAATATTTTTAATGCCGTTAAGATGAAAAAGGAATCGCCCTCGTTAGTGCACTAATTTTGACGGCACTAATATATATATATGAGACTCTACCTTATAACTGATCATGAAAAAGTATCGATTTTATCAAATAGTTGCTGCCCTACAAAGTTGTTCAATGGTATGTTTTATACTTTGATATCAAGGCAAGAAGAGGCAGAGAAAATAGTGCTGTCATCTGAGGATGCGATATCACTGTCTGATGAGGAGGAAGTAACAGTGGTGAAGGTGGAAAGGAGGCCGAAGCGCAGCAGAGCCAGGAAATCTACCTCACAAGCTCTACAAACACGACGGAAGGGATCACGTATGGTAAAAACAAGCACTTTCTACACCCAGTGTGACAATTTTGGGTGCATTCCAGCCATCGTTCGAGCTGCATGTCAATAATCATCTCATTGACGTTTTAGGTGACCAATAGCGTGCGCTCCTCGCCCCTGAAGACTTCTGGGATGGCAGGTACAGATAAGCAGAGTCACTCCATCAATCTGAACAGCTCCCATGATAAAAGCTCATTGATCGCTTGAATGGCCTCAGTATTGCTGAATCCAGCTGCGTTTGAGGAGAAGATGCATTTGCTGCATTGATTCGTGTGTTGCTGAGCCCTGTTGACGTGCTCTCCTTTTCAGCGTCTGATTCGGTCCACAAGAAGAGACGACAGCAGATGTGTGGCTCTTCCCAGGAGAGCGACAGCTCCCATCGCAGGAGAAAGAGGCGGGCTTCTGCGGTGAGCTCAGGCCCAGTCATTGGATTAACATGGGACGCTCCCTCTCTGATCCTCTCAATACTGAAAGCAAGGCATTTTATGCCGCTGCAAATCCACCGAGGCTAAATTGAAAAGAGTGTCCCGATCAAGGACACTAACAGTATGTCTTTCTACCTGGGATATCAAGTGCCAGGTTACCGGTTAATCCTCTTTCGAGATGATTTATTGGGCTATTCGTCATTTGTCATTGGCGAGAGTGTGTGCGTCCACTCTTGACTTTAGTGCTGCAGTGATGAAGTATTTTGCACAACAACCCATAAGTTAGCATTACTTTGGTTACCTCCACAAAAAGCTTTTCGAATATTGCAGAAAATAAGCTTTCTGCCCAATAAAAGTTTTATTCTTACACATTTTATTCATCATGATAATCTTCACAAATGAACATAATTGACCCTTCGCAACAAGCCATGGCGCTCTCACGCCACAGTGAAAAATACATCGTGGAGCAAAGAGGACACTGACAACACACCAACAGACAAGACAGAGCAGGTTACTTCTTGTATGAAACAAAGTTTCAGCTTTCAAATTTTGTCATTTTTTAAGAAATTCAAACAAATATTGTTTTGTGGCTTTTCAACGTGTTGTGTCAGATCACTGTAGCGCCTCAGTTCAACCGGTACGTGAACCGATCATTTCTTCCTCTTTACTGTTTAAAGCATGAAAAAACATAAATGAACATCAGAAGGTATCCTATTTCAAGCACAAAAAGACGTTGGTCCGGTTTCATAGACAGGGCTTAGCCTAAACCAGGATTAGGCCATAGTTCAATTAGGACATTTAAGTAATTTTTATAAACATGCCTAAGAAAAAAACATTACTGTTGTGCATCTTAAGACAAAACAAAGGCACTGACATGTTTTAAGATCAGTCAGTGCAAGTTTCTTTCAGTTGAAACAGCTCAGATTTACATTTTAGTCTAGGACTAGGCTTAAGCCTCGTCTGTGAAACCGGGGGATAAATACACACCATTTTTAAGTTCAAGTCCTCCGACGTAAATCTACTCTCCTGTCTGGTATATCTGTCAGACAAAATGGTGGATTCGGCGTTATGATTGGTCGATCTGTCAATCAAACTCCAGGCGAAGGGTCAATTGGTTTTTCCAATTCAAAGCTAAACCTAGGTTAGAAACCAACAACATCACGGTCACATGACTCGAATGTCACTCTTTCAGCCTTTATTTAAAAACATTTAGCTACTTGTCAGTAACCGCCTTTTTCAAGACAAGTAAAAGGTTTTAAAAAAAAAAAACACAAGGAGGTATTTTCTGATAAAATGTGAAAATATCTCGATCTTGTGTTAACCACAGACCTTTAAAGGATTAGTTCATTCCAGAATTAAAAATGTACTCATCCCCATGTCATCCAAGATGCTCATGTCTTTCTTTCTTCAGTCGAAAAGAAATGAGGGTTTTTGAGGAAAACATTCCAGATTTCAGTGCAGCTTCAAAGAGCTCTACATGATCCCAGCCGAGGAATAAGGGTCTTATCTAGTGAAATGATTGGTCATTTTTGGTACTTCCGCCTACGTCACGTGTGACCTTTCCAATGTGACTACGTAATGCAAGATGCTATTGCAAGGCAAGCATTTGTGGTTAAAAAGTATATAAATTTGTATTTTTTTTTAGAAAATGACCGATCGTTTTGCTAGATAAGACCCTTATTCTTCGGCTGGCATCGTGTAGAGCTCTTCGAAGCTGCATTGAAACTGCAATTTGCACCTTAAACCTGTCGGCCACCATTGAAGTCCACTATATATGGAGAAAAATTCTTTTTGACTGAAGAAAGACAGACATGAACATCTTGGATGACACAGGAGTGAGTAAATTATCAGGAAATTTTAATTTTAATTAATCTGGAGTGAACTAATCCTTTAACCAAAAATCCATTCTAAAAAAAAAAACCTATTTACTTCAGGACAATGGTACCAGAATGCTAAAAATGCAAACTCGTTTCCAGGTTTCAACCTACAAAAATATGTCAGCCCTGCAGCACTGGGATGTGGGTCACAAGGGTGTTTTGTGTCTCATTAGGTGGATGATTCAGAGGAGGAAGGGCCTGAGCCGAGATCTAAAGATCAGGAACGTATGCTGAGAAAACTTCAGAGGAAATTTCCCCATCTAAACAAAACTGTGAGTCATCACTGACTGACGTTGCCCATTTTCATACACTACGTGAATAAAATAGTAGTTTGAGCTTGAGGAATAATGTTGAAGTGTGTGACTTCCCGCAGGAACTCAGGGATGTGCTTCAAGAACATAACTGGCTAATTGACGATGCCTTGGAAACACTACGAATGTTCTCTGACCTTGGTGAGATTTGATGGGAGATTTATTGTCTACAGCTTTAAAGCACACTAGACTCATGAATATGTGTACTTCACTATAGCATGTCAGAAACAGTATTCCAAGTAGTAATACACAGTTTTATGAAGCAGTAGCCAATGGACACTTTACTATCCCATGAGGCCACAGTAGAGGAGTCTAGTTGTAAATGGCAGGGAACAGTGTTACAACTGACATCGTAGGTCAAGACAATGACAACATGAATGATGGATGCATTATGTCCAGTAAAGTATACATACTTTTCTAGCATACTTATATAACATGAACATAATATAAACAGATACAGAAACAGATAATTCACTTCAGGAACTGAAACTTTTGAAAGTGTTCGTATATTATGGTAAAATCAAGGGATTGAAAGTGTTGGTATATTATGGTAAAATCAAGCATCTTTTTTTTTTTTTGCAACTCTTTCACTGGTGAAGTGTTTTTTTGTTGTTGTTTTTATAAAAATAATTGATACAATATTTTTTGTTTGTGCCTCTGGTGACACCAAATGGAATTGCAATATATAGAGAAATTTAAATAATATTTATTATTGAATTAAATTTTTATTATTTTTGTGTATTCATTTATTCATTTAGAGTTTCTAGCTCTTATTCATTTTCCTGAACAACAGATACAGCAGTAGTCTTGAACTTTATACTGACACCTATTGGTGTGGAGTTAAGGGGCAGTCACACTGCACTTTTTGTTCCATTTACTTCCATTCAAATGCATGCGAATGTGTCAGACTGGAATCGCAAGCCCGTGTGAAAAGTTTTCGCATTTCGCTGCGTTCCAAAGTTCAAGCTTGGTGAACTCTGCCCTGCGAATTCGCATCACGTGACACCGTTTGACCAACGGCAGATCGATACGTCACAGCATGACCTTTAGCTGAATTAAAAGAACATAAAATTAAAACTGCAGTTCTGCAGGAAAGTGTAGTAGATTGTATGTTTTTACATTTTAGATGTATTATTATTTGTCATGTGTTGAATTTAACTTTTTAAAAAGATGCTGCAGAGCATGATGTCATATCACGACCGTTGCAACGTCCAAGGGAATTTTGCATGCTCAAAGTTTAGTGTGACCGCGGCTTTAGATTAAGTTAAATTAATTTAAATTAAATTTATTAAACATGGCGACATTTCTTCCCCATTGCAGAAAAAGATTCTCAAGTAAAATTTTAAGTCTCAGCTGGGCTGATATTTTCAATAGCAGAAATCCAGAAGTTGTGAGGCAACTATCCATCCCATAATTATGCAATTTTAATTCAAATTTAGGCTACGTTTACACTACTGTGTTTTCGTTTTAAGACACATAACTTTTGCTACATTTACGCCTGTTGTTTACGCTACTGCGTTTTCAACCACTTTCAAAAATGCCCCAGACCACGTTTTATTTTAAAAACTCTGGGGTAAATGGACCAAAACGATGGTGTGGCTGCCCACGTTCGCTCTGCGTATCCTTGACAACCGTGTAAACAATAACATCATGCTCATTGTTGTACCTGCATGAATGGTCATGTGACATGTTTTCGGTTGTGCAGTGTGGACAGATATCATTTCTGAAACGCAGTGAAAATGCTAGTGTAGACGACGATCGTTTTCATTTTAGAACGCCGTTTTAAAACAAAACCACACTAGTGTAAACAGTGCCATAGATAGAACCATGAGAACAAAAGATGCCATGTAGGCATGTTGTAATTGTCCTAATGCATACATATTTTCTGTCCCTTTAGAAGTTGAGTCTGAGGATGACGCCTCTCAAATTTCCACTGCTGCCAAACGCACCAGACGGGTCTCAAGTACCCGTCAGCAAGCTCAGGTTGTTCAACTTCCCAGCCCATCCCAACCAAAACCACGCAGACCTCTTGACGGGACCAAAACATCTCAGAGGATTGTAAAGCAGTCAGTAGTGACCGAAACCATATATGTGAGCTCAGAGGAGGAGTTCAGTGACTCTGAGGCCTCTTTGGTGAATGTATCACTGGACTCTGACTCTGACCAATCAGAAGAGACTCTATCCAAACTCAAATCTGAGATCCTCAGCTTCTTTCAGAACGCTTCTGTGGATGAGCTCACACTTATTGCAGGATGCTCTTTGAAGAAGGCTCAGAAAATCACCGAGCTGAGACCCTTTAAAAGGTGGAAAGACCTGGTGAGAGAACTGTGCATTTTGCTTTCTGCTGATAACTGCCAGAACATTTAGATCATGATCAAAGAGCAACACTTTTTCTCATTTCTTTCTCAGGATGAAACCATGCACAGAGGAAACGGTCTTTCCACTGAGCTGCTGGCAGGATGTCGGGAGGTTCTGAAGGAAAGGGAAGTTGTTAAAGGTCTCATGAACAAGTGTGAGAAGATATCGGTAAAACTGATCCAAGACGTGACCCAAGTGATGAACAAGGGCCCGGGCTCTATGAGCCAACCCCAGATCCTTACTAGCACGTAAGATTTAATGTCATAGATTTTGGGGGGAAAAAATGGCATTTTCATTGTGGAGTGATCATTTATTTTCACATTTCTATGGGTTTGTCTAGATTCCAGTTGAAACCGTACCAGCTGATTGGACTGAACTGGCTGGCCTTACTACATCAGAACAAGCTTAGTGGAATCCTGGCAGATGAGATGGTCTGTTTTTATAATGGTTGTGCCTGAATGTTTATTTATATTGAGGGGACTCCATATTTAATCGTTAGCATGCGCTTTCTTCTTCTAGGGTTTGGGGAAGACCATTCAGACCATCTCATTTCTGGCCTACCTTTATCAAGAAGGGAACCATGGGCCTCATCTCATCACCGTTCCTGCTTCTACACTTGGTGAACAGAGCAATTAGCATCTAAATTACTAGGGCTGTAAAATCGATTAATCACAATTAATCGCTTCCAAAATAAAAGTATGTTTATGCATTATATGTGTGTGTATTTATGTGTATATAAAAATACACACACATTCATGTGTATATATTTAAGAAATATATGTAATATATATTTATATATAAATATATTGATATATTTGAACATTTAACATTTTAATTGATTTAATAGCCCTATAAATAACCATCACCATACAACACCAAAACAGTCTGAATCATCTTAACTTTTTTCTTTTTTAACAGATAATTGGGTTCGGGAATTGAAACTTTGGTGCCCCAGTTTCAAAGTGCTGGCATATTATGGTAAAGCCAAGCATCTTTTTTCAAATCTTTTACAGGTGAAGTGTGTGATTTTTATGTATTCATTCATTTATTTATTTTTGCCTTTTTAGCAACACAGAAATAAAAATGTGTGTGTGTTTGTGTATGTGTATGTATATATATATATATATATATATATATATATATATACATAC